>JAANSO010000112.1:0-74028 GCA_036507315.1 Lepidocyrtus fimetarius
CAAGAATAATCTTTGTGGTGGGAAGTGAAAGCTGGTAGTAATTGCTGTCATTTTCCTTAGCTTTTCACAAGTCAAAAACAAAGAACGAATTTCTGCTTCAACTATATACCTTATTTTTACAAAATGAATAATATTAAACTATTTGGAATTTCAGGTCAAAAAAGAGCAAAAAGAAAGACCACGGTGAAGGCCTTTTGTCCATGAGAGCCCGTCCACCTCATGAGCGGGAATTTGTCGACATTCTTCAGAAGTTCAAGCTCTCCTTCAACTTGCTGGTAAGATAAACAAAAAAGATAAAAGAAAAGATCTTACAAAAAACTACAATAATTATACTTTACGAGGAGAAAATGGTTGTAGGACCAAAGCCGGGTGGATATACCCCGGGTGTTACATTTTCAAAGTGGTTGAAGCGGGTAGACTAGCTATACTTAAAAACTTTTACCTTTGTCCCTCCTCCGGTTTATGTCCAACAGGCTCTTGTCCGGAAGCAAGGTCGAAAAGTGGAAAGATCATTTTTGTTTCCTGATTATTTCCCAGAGATGAAAAAAGAAAATGTAGTGCATTTAACCTAATGATAATGTTTACTTTAGTCCATTGTTCAATCTCAGAACTGAGTTTTTCTCCAAAAAGGAAATAGTATCTACATTAATATGATATTACATAACAAAAGAAATCTTTCACAACTTTTCCCAACTATTATTATGTCACCATGCAATAATAAACCTCGTGAATAGACTTTTCTCAATCGTTCACAGCCCAGCATAACAGCAAAACTAAAAGTCTCGCTCAAACTACTTACAATTACATACGTCATCCTTCACTATTAATTTCCTAGCGCAAAATGCAAAACCATAGGAAACCCCAAAAAAGGATGTAGACTTTAGGAAAAAAGAACCGCAGTATGGACATTTTCACCCAAGCATTAAAAATCTCTTTGGAAAGGTACATTTTTGGCGGTAGTTACACAGCCTTGAAAAAAATGTTGAGTTCCCCCCAGAAACTAATCTTACGATAAGTGATGGCCGTCAACACAATTTTCGGGATGGGCTACCATTCAAAACTTTTTGCAAATGGTAGATAGATACTGTTATAAAGTGTACTGTTCCATTCACCTTTTCCGACTTTTATGCAACATCTCATTTTATTGAGAAAGACAGACTCTGTATGAACTCCATTCTGTTTACTGTTATTACTTTAAAACTCTCTGAGCAATGTGTATCATGCGTATAATTTGCGAACTTTATAAAACATGTCATTTCAACTTCGACGAATTGCACTCTCGGGAAAAGATAGGTTTTATGACAAAGTGCAAAAATTCTGCAACGTAGCAAGAACTATAATAATGAAAAGGATTTTAAGAGGAAAAGGAAAGCCAAGTGAAAACGGAAGTTGTATTTCTTTCCCATTGTTTTCTCCCGGAGAAAAACGAGGATATTTCATAATAATATCTTTTTCGTGTGACTTTAGGGAAAACAAATGTTTATTTTCATAATAATAAATTACAAGATTTTTCAAGAAGTTCATTATTATCTCTTCCAAAGATAAAACTTTCTTGGAACAAGAATCTCATATTCCGGAATCTTGTAAAAAATATGAAAACAGAGCCAATTAATCTATCGCAACTTCACCTTCTGCGATTAAAATGAAAGCTTTAAAAAATCTGGTCCAGGGTTTTGCAGACAGTGGGAGGGATATTGCATTTTGGATTTTCCCCTTTAAAGATTTGCAGGGATCACAACAAAATTTACGACACAACAAATTTTGATTATGTTTTTATTTAATACGGGGTTTTGCAGAATTTAGTAGCTTAGGCAAGATTGAAGATATTCAAATCCTCGATTTTTCTAGTCCCATATGGAGAAAAAACTTTGCCATAATCATGAATAGTGTATGTGAAATTATCATAAGTTATGAGTATTTATTACCCTTGTTTGACATGTGCTCGCCATTTCTAGCAAACTATTGTGGTTTAAAATGTGACTCACTCTGCCAAAAAAAATTCATTTGATACGTTAATAATAATAAAATCCAGATGGTGACAACGTAACCATTACGCTGTATTTTTATTATTCCAAGAATTTATAATAAGGCTTATTGTGTAGAAAGTTAGAAGTATTATTGAGTGTCTTTAAAAAACGAACAAAATCTTGTTTCTATTGATTTTTACGTTCCAGCTAGTATTTCATCGATTTACCATCTTTTATTATTACTGTTATTAAAGGCGTAACTTTAATGACGTAAAATATTAGATTTCGTAATGGAACTCGAGTATTCTTTGAGAAAGTCTTTTTTGTTGTACGATTTTAATGGTACTGCTCCACTCTTTTTTGCGGTTACCCGCTGTTCTTCATCAACGAAATCTCTTTTCAATTTTCTCCCACATCCTTCATCTTTCTCCATCATTATCCATATCATATTCCTTATCATCATCCTTATTCACTTTGAAAAGAATTGATGGGATGTTTTCCGCAATTTCGCATAAATTGCTGATTGCAACTGCATTTGTCTAGTTTATCAACATTATTCAATCTTTTTTATCTTCCCATTGATTTCTAAATTGAATCCATTTCACAAGTTAATAATATTATGTGGTAAAAAAAGAAAAATACCTTTGCGGAGTGTACATTTTACAGAAGTACACTTATTTTTTCAGGCCCGACTGAAAACTCACATTCACGACCCCAACGCTCCGGAACTGGTTCACTTTCTGTTTACGCCGCTGGCCCTCATCGTGGACGCTTCCAGGGATGCACACGCAGCTGGACTGGCCACCCGCGTGGTTGCCCCACTTTTGAGTCGCGGTGCCATCGAGCTACTTAACAATTGTCTCACCTCCAAAGAGACCGAACTCTGGCATTCTCTTGGAGACGCTTGGCTTCTTCCAAGGTAAGCCCTTTTCTTAGTTAATTTAATTGCGTATCAATATCATCATTAAAAATCAAATCAGCTATTTTCTTTAGTTTTTCCAATACCAGACTAGATCTAAAAAACAGAAACCGTTAAAACCGTTGGCAAAAGTAATATATAAACCTGCATGAGGTACTGTAAAAAAGCATCACGCTATTAATTTTCCCCCAGTCTCGGCATCAAATTACTTGTTTTGATACTTTCACGCCAGTTTCATATTTCAGTCTGGAAAAGAAAGCGCCGACACTGTGGAGGATATCGTGTTAGTTTTTTATTAAATTTTTCATAAAAATCCTCTGACAGGATATGGATAGGATATCAGAATTTAGTTTTTAATTTCAAGTTTGTTAAATACTATTTTTAGTCAACTCTAAAATAACATTTTACTGTTTGCTGCATGCTGTGACAAATTCCGGGTTTGGCACTATGACATTTCCTTTTATCATCAAAGCAGATTTATAAACTTATTTTTTGTGCGTCATTGGAATAACTTTAATTTTCAATATCCAAGAAATCCAAAAAGTTCAAAATCGTTAATTTTTTCAAGGATATTTTACAAAATATGCAAACGTAGGTGGAAATTTGCAATTAAAACTTATTTTTAGAATATTTTCACCCACGACACGTAACATTACGGATATTTTTAACAAAATTAGCACAAAATGCTATTTTGTAGCTTTCTCCGAAAAAAGCTTGCTTATATTTTTGGCGCTAAAAGGGCCACGTTCTTGTTCCTTGCCACACAATTTTGAGAAAGCGTAAAGGTTTTGGAAAAACGTTCTTAAAGAAAGTTCTTCACATGTTACGTCTAGTAGATGTAAAAGCGTTGAAAAAGTTTTTATACGCGGATTACTTTAAGTTTTGTTAACAAGAACAGTTCATATTACAAGATCGTGTACTTTGCAATAATAACCTTATAGCGGACAAGTAGTTTGAATTTTATTTTTTCCCAGGGTTCGTTTACACCAGACCTTGTAATTTAAAAAGAATCATTTGCGATCTGCATAAAACCGCATTTTTGTTTATTTTTACTTTAAAATACTTTTTTAAGATGTTTTTATTCTTTTTTCCATAAATATGCCGCATATTACAATACATATGGAAATACTTTTCCCTCCCCGGAAACATTTCACATAAAAAATATAAAAATACACTGAAATTTACCAGCTGTTGCTATACACTTTTTGGATGTATAAAAACTCTGGTTTTTTCCACCAATAGTGGTTATTTTCATGAAAGAATCATGAAGGAGTTTTTCTTTCCACTTTCCCTTTTTCTGTGTCACTTCCAAAAAAGAAAACACAGGAACCCTTCTCTATATCTCTATACACTATTTTTTTCTTTGAAAAAGATGGCTCGTTTCATTTTATGGGTTTTCTTTTTCCTTTTTTTACTAGGTGGTCTATAGTTACGTAAGAGACTGGGCTACAGGATAACTTTTTCTCTATATTTATCTTCATTTATTCCACTTTCTTTTATTTTCATGTATTTGTATAAGGATCACAAGTATCATGACGAGTTGGGCCAAGCCCAATGAGCCATTTCCAATGCGGTTTTAAAAGCAAAAAGGTGGGAAAATACAAAAATGTTTTAACTCAAGAATTTGAAATTGTACGTTATACACAAGTACTTGTCAACTATAGCGAAGTTTTGTAAAATGGTCGTATACAAATGAAAATTCATAGAAATCCTGGAATCATCCCAATCATAAAAAGGAAAACAAAAGTTAAAAACTATTTCACGCCCAAACAGCAATGAATATAGCACCTTTAGGAACCATTTTCATGTAAATCATAATTACTTTCTCTCTTTCCCTCAACTTCATTTTTGAACTTGATCCTTTTTTGTTTTTATTGGGAAAAATAAAACAAGTACACCTTTTTATACAAAAAGAGTCATTAAAACGAGGAACTACAGCACATTGTAATAAAAAACTCCACTTGAAATTCTCTCGCATTCCCGCACATGATTATCATCCACATGAGTAACATTTCCCAAACAAATGGTTTGTTTATGTCAGAAAAGGGATAGCTCTCATCATTTCAATTCCTTTTTATTGCTCTTTTCTTTAAGGGTTGTTCATAAATAACGTCACGCTCGTAAATTCCCTCTTTTGAGGGCTTTCTAAACATTTCAATCATTATTGAATAGTATCATATAGTTTTAGTCGGAGAAAGCTTTTACAAAGTAATTTTGATTATATAAATAATTATAACTGTTGAACTGATTTTTTCAAACTTGTATGTAAATTACTCAAAGCGAACCTAATTTTGTAATTTGTTTATAACATTTTCTTGTTTTTCAAAAAGTTGTAAGAAACAAAAAATAGAGTTTGTATCTTAAAAAATGGACTAATCAGTGTTTACGAACAAGTTTCTTGTATTGACGACCACGCATTTGCCAATCGAGTCTGTTTTGTGGTTTAGAATTTGCGGGTGAAATCCCAGACAGGTTAATTTGTTTCACAGGGAATGGAATTAGAAACCTTCAATTGTGGCTGTTCTATTTCAGTTTGAATAAAAAAATTATCGGTGTTCAACTTTAGAAAGGGAATTCGTGTTTTGTGGACTTTCTTGTAGAAAGAAAGCGGAAAGGAGAAAAGCTGGTAGAGCAGTCGCCGAGTAATTTGAGTTTCCACCGCATACAATTTCACTGTTTAGCCATTCCAGAGTTTTAATAATGCTTTCCTTTTTCTTTACAAGGGCCAATTTTTAAACTTATTAAAAACGGAAGCAGCGTACACGAGTTCTTTTGTGGTTTTACTTTACAAAAAGTTATTTCCTGAAGGTAGTGACTTTTATTTCTCTCGGGGTTTTTTCAAAAAAATACTCCAAATCTTGAAGAATGGTCAGTAGATGGAAGACGGGGCTAGTTGAGGCAAACTCTGCTATAACGAACTTAAAAATCCATTCCAAATGGTCTAGGGAAGGTTTACTACAGCGGAGTTTCACTTATGTTGTTGCTATTTAGGTTAATTACGTTGGGATTGATACAATTTGGAAGAGTGGAAAGAAAAAAGCTCAATTTAACGCAAAACTTTTTCGCTTGAAAAAATCATTTGATTTGAGAAAAAAACTACTTAATACCTTCTTCCAATTTGGGAAAATTAGATTTTAAAGAGAATTTACTTTTAACCTTGTTTAGCTGTTGTGATAATTTTTATTGTTAAAGTTTCTCCTTAAAACAAAAGTTTCTTTTAAAACTTAAATATTCACATGTGCTACCTTTCCACAGAAAAAGAATGTAAGCTTTACTACCTGTAAGTAGGGAAAGGGTGTGGTTCGCATTTAAATACTCTTATATAGGATTTGTAACAATGACCGTGACAATAAGAATTAAAGCATGGTTTTAGTATACAGCTACATATCGTCGCGGTCATATGGAATGGTGCTATCTGCAAAAGTGGCAAAGTAATAATATGGCTCCACACGAAAAGCGGAGCGAAGGCACGACTTGGCCAAATTTAATGAAAATTAGTCAACTCATACGAAAAAAGAATGCATAGCTAAATTTTCAGTTTGTCCTATTGTTTAGCTAAAATCAGCTGATACTTTGACGATGAGCTCTTTTTTGGCCAGTTTTGCAGATACCACTTTTCCACACAGCCGGTGCCGATAATCTTTTGTTATAATGAACCCTCCATGATATACTCGCCTTAGATATGATGATCATAATCGCAAAAATTTGCAAAGCCCAGACGTAGTGTAAAAGAACGCAGAAAACTCATCGAGATTAGTAAGATAATTGAACGACAGGCACCCTCCTAGTGTGCCCTTCCCTAAAAAGCAGTGAAACTTGGTTTTTTATTCACTTACCATACCAGACTTACAATGAATTACAAAGTACGAAGAAAGTTGTTGAAATGAAGGCAACCACCCGCTAAGAACTCCGCTTCGTGCAAACCACCAACTGGCAGAAGTAATACCGTTTTTTCCCTCTCATCAATCCATTCTCTTTAGCGCTCATCTAAACATATAGAGAGATACTTTTATTTGCACAGTTTTGACTTTCTTCATACTTTCTCTCTCTTTTGTTCAAATTTCAACAAAAGTTGGACAAAAAATAGAAATAAAACGTCCAGATTACTTTTCCAAGTGGAACGTACAAATTTACTGCTATCATATCACATACCTTCTACGTCATAAATTACTAGAAAAAAACTTTTCTTTTGATTGGAATAGTTTACACAAACTTCATTTATCTCGAGTTTTATTTAAAAATAACTGTTGTATAAAAAATACAATTTTTTTCATTGCTCAAGAGAATTAAGAAAAAACATTTGCGAAACTTTGCTATAGCGAACCTAAAAATATACTACTTGTCCATTTCAGGTTCACTATAGCAAGAAAAATACATCTGATCATATACCCATGTCATATTATTACAAAAAACAGTTAAATTCCCCACTAAAAAACTTGTTGTTGCTGTAAAACTTGTGTTTTTCTTGTAAAGTGTTATTTCCTTTTTTGTTACTTTCTCCATCCTTTCAAAAAATTGTTATCACAAAAAGAAAGTGTCGTAAAACGGGCAGTTTAGTTTTCTTAAAAACAAACAATGCAAGCCCACCAGTGCAATTCATCGACAAAACTTTTAATTCAACCTTATCTATAAACATCATTTCATCAACTTTCTAGTAGAATTTTTTGAGGCATATTGCCCCAAATGAGAGTAAAAATTCTGTTTTTGATAGTAATTGACTAGGGAACAAGATCGTAATTTACCTTAATTTACTTTGCATACGTTTCATGTTTAATTCAGAAAACTTTAATGGTTCATTTTAATAAAAAATAGCTTCCGGAGTTGATTACTAAAAGGTAGTCGTCAAAACCTAAATAACTCTTTGCCCTTGAAGCGATAAAACTTTTTAGACAGATGAAACGTCAGATCCCTGTTAAATAAGTGATTAATCCAAAGTTTTGAACGGTTTTGGAGGAAACCCCCTTTAAAATTTAATACAGTCATATATTTACTGTAAAAGTTGCCAACAATATTCCAATTTTATTTTATCGCAAACAATTTTTGCAAACTCCACCTACGCCCTACTCAAATTCAATAGGTGAAACCATTCTGTTTTTATTATTAGCTTGTAAAAATTGGAAGAAACTCGTTTGAAATTTCATATTCCCACATGAGCAACTCCTCCGATCCAATAACATTTTTTTATCAAAACGATCTTGTTTAGATCAGGGCTGTTCATAAACTACATCACGGCATTTAAAGCCTTTCCTTACCACGCACAGTAGTGGGAGAGGGAAACAAGTACAAAAGCGTAATTTATGCACACCCCCATTGAAGTAACCAATCTAGTAAATACCTTGAAAACGTTTACTATGAATTCATGTATTGCAATAATCTTCAAAAATTGGAACAACTTTCCAGTTTGATTTTATAACTTGCTCCCTTGTTGAACTCGATTACAAGGGAAAAACCGGAATGGTTTTATGCATTTTCCAGAAACATCCTTTTTCAGAAACAAAAACCAATTTTAAACATATCCAATTCCAAATATTACGTTGCAAACAAAAATTTAATCAAAAGGGAAGTCAATTGAGCATTTTGTGAATTTAATCAACGCTGCATTGTCTATGAATTTTTAAAACACGTCATAATTTCTTTTTTCAGAGAACAATGGAAAGGATATGTTCCACAGTACCAACCTGTGTTTATGGATGGATGGTCACCTACAATCCCAGATTCAAATAATTTAGGAGCCGCAGTGGCTTCAGAAGCACAAAGAAGGATGCAAGAGAGGATTATTCAAGCTCAACACGATGTAAGTTCCATACAAATATACTTTCTCAAGTAAAACTCCGCTATAGTGGATCTTCCAGTGGAAAAGTACTTTTTATAGCGGAATATTTTGTACGATTTTTCAGATAGGAATCCCAACATTTACCGTTTTTATTTTCTCCTAATGCCCATTTATGTGTAAAACTAGTCATTATTACAACTTTTGAAAAAAACAATGTAAATCGGTGATGCGAGAAAAGCTTAGAAAATCTTAAACACTGCCAAACAACGTCCCGTTCCAATGTTCCATTTTTTGTAAATCCCCCCTCAAAAACATCGCCCGCATATTAAAGTGTACAACTTGATTACATTTTCGTACCAACATTTTTCCTTGTGGAATTATGTTATCTGCATTACAAAATTGTTAGAAATCACTGCATAAAACGTAAATGGGGCAAGAAGTAACTCGTTTTTAATTTGAAAGTCAAAAAGTTTAAATTCTATGATGTAGGATCAAAATCGATCTTATTTAAAATTGGCAGTAACTAGGCCTGCACCATTTTGAATCACACCCAAAAGAGCCTCTCCCAAACGAGACATTTAAAACTTTTGCAAAAATCCAACTTTTCCATACATGTTTTTTCATGTTATCCCAAGTTAATCCTTTATTTGCAAATCAGTTGGCAAAATTCATTGCGTACAAATCTAGTAGAAACAAGAATTGCACAATTTTACCGTTGACGTCTGTGTTTTTATATAGTTGGTCCCCCCCTTTCAATGCGATTACGTAGAGAATTTTGAAGAAAATAGGGAAGAAAATATCAGACTTAATGTCTATTTTTAGTAGAACGGTAGGAGCACTACAGTGACTAATGATCGGATCCAAATAAAGCAGGAATTCTCTAATGATAAAAAAGAAATGCCGGGAGAAGCCTCTCTATAGCGCATTTATTAAACCTATGAAGTTGTAAAAGAACATTTAGAAAATTAGGAATTTTTACTATTTCATTTTAACTGAATTCATAACGAAGAACAAATAGAAATTGGAAACTTCTAAACTTTGCTATAGCGAACCTTTTTGGCTTTTCTCGTTGGATATAAAGGTGAAAAGTTAAATCCAGGGCAATGGCCCAAGCACAATTCTGCAAGAGAAAGGGAAGGGAAGAAAGATTTTTCTCTTGGTCAGATATCTACACGATCATTTATATGCTCTTGGAGAGTCGTTCTCTTAAATTTCATCTCTGTCATCCGTGACGGATGCACATGAAGTGAAAAAAACGGATCAACTATCATAGTTCCGCCAAGAAATGTATTTCCTTTCTCTGATGAGCAGAAAAAAACAATCTCATAAAAAGCGAGTATTTGTTGCTATTCGTTTACAACATGTTGAATTCAAAGGATTTGATAGAGTTGTATTCAAATTACTGAAAGCTTTCAAAAAACAAAGCAAAGAAACAAATTAGATCAAGTATTTTTTCTTAAAATCCTCTTTTTTGAAAATAAAACTGGAATGAGTGCAATTTCTAAAAAAATCTCGTATTTTCTTTAAAATACGAAAACATTTACAAACTCCGGTATAAGGAACCAGATAATAGTACGAATTAAATGTTTTGAAGTAGCATTAAAATTAATTAATTTATGTTTTTATCTTTAATGTGGTTTAGCAAAGCTTTTTACCAAATTTCCGTGTTTTTCAGGCTGAGCAACGTCGCGTGGACCGTGAACGGTCAATTTCTCCTGTGGAAATAATGCCAGATGATTTCGCATCCGGTCAGAGGTTATTCCTTGCCTCAGTTCGGGAGCGTGGTGGCCGCGTAGTAATGGTAACCCATCCAAGGACAGCCAACAACCACAAAGAACTAACCGTGGTCAGAGGAGAATATCTCGAGGTAAGAAATATTTCATCATCCGGCCTTGTTATCCAAAAATCTAGTTAATTACGAGTACAATTGTGAAATATTGATCTAGAAAAAGAAACAAGAGCGCATTTGTTTCCCTTTTGTCCTATTCCAAGAAACTACTTTCTCCATTGTTTCAACTGTACAAGAGTTTTTTAAGAAAATGTGAAGCAATGCTATAGCTCCGGGGGAGATGTGTAGTAAAGAAAGAAAAAGATTAATGATGCTTTTTAAAAGTGACAAGGGAAGAGTCAGAGTAAAATATAAACACGCTGGAATAAAAAGCGAAGCGGCGGTTCTTCTCCATTATTACTTTTCATAAACCTTGACTGACGATTTACAAATAGCTTGACAACTCCACGTCATAATATTCTTTGCATATAATTATTATCCTTCATTTTATCCACTTGGTTAAAGACCCTGTACATAAACTACCTCATTGGAATGGAGTTTGTTGCACACTTCAATACTTCTTTCCTGTTGTAATAGAGACACAGTAAGGAAAATATGTAATTTATGAACAGTCCCTTAAAGGGAAGGCCAATTTTACGCTGATGCAAATCACGTTTTTGGAACAACGCTCAAACATGGAAGTGACGGGCGGACAAAATGGGAAATGTGATGATGATGAGGAGAAAGCTAAAAAAACTGGAAATCATAAACTTGTCAAGTTCTAGATTTACATTAGAAATAGGTAATATGATGAGGCTTTTCTGCTATGAATTGTCAATATTTTTGCAGATTCAAAAGCCGCAAGATATTAAATCCATTGCAAAAATGTACAATCTCGCTGTTTTCGGGTAGTTTCAGCGTTTGTTTGTATAGGACTGTAAGAAATGACTCCGTGGAAAGCTCACTTTTTTACTAAATCAACAGCAGCCGCCCTCAAGTGATGGTGAATTTATAGCGTATGAAACTTGATCGTTAAAAAGGATTCATTACTGTAAAGCTTTTAATTGGTCAGGTAAAATTGTTGGTTGGTTAATTATCAAAAGTAGTTAACTTTATGTGGACGTCAGCATTATGATGGCTCCAAGGCTGCTGATAATGATTTTGCAAGTGTTTCATTTTGTATGCGGCCCCGAGGCTTTAACGTAGTAATGGTCAGAAAATACTAGAAATCTGTAATAAAACCTTGCTTTAATTCTCCCAACAAAAGATGAAAAAGCATTAAATAACCGCAAAATAATGCTTACTATTTACACAATTTTGTAACTATAACTATGAGGAAAATACTAGAAAGGGGCAGCCCACATTGCGGCCAAAAAATGATTTAGTAAACAGCTGTTTTTAAAAAAGAAAACTAGGCCGACAACAATGAACAGTTTAAGCTTAAAACTAAGTGTTCAAAGTCTCGTATTCCCAATTAAAATTAATTTTTGTCTATACTTGGCAGGGGTTTCGAAATACACAACGACATAAAAACAAGTGAATTATTATCCAGATAACTTTCTCTTTTGCAAAAAGCAGAGCGCATCTGGCTGGTTATTTTCCCCTATAAAAATTTACATGAACAAAGTTGTGTTGTAGGAAAGCTCTTCCTGTTATAAAAATTAGTCTTTATGAAAACCGTTTCCCTTTTCTTTCACCTTAAAACTTCCTGTTTGGGAAACTTTCTCTTAAAAATTTTTACAATCTCATACAGTTGTAAAAAGCGGTGAGGAAACGATGTAAAATTAGATTTTCTCAAAGCGCGCATAGTTTCCCCTTTGTAAGTGAATTACCCGCAGGTACGTGGACAAATTATCCTTAGAAATGATGATATGGATGGCTATAATTACGACGTTGATTATGTTTATTAGAGCCGCGGTAAATTAATAAAAAACTTTCTTGAAAAGAGTATCCATCTTTGTAAAACTAGAGCTTTACGTTAATGATGCCGGCATTAAGTTTTTTGCCTGGTTGGCCAGTGATCTTTATTTTTGGTAATTTGCACAAAAGTTTTAATGAAATCAGTTTATGATAAGTTAAAAACTTGCTGCCCACTAAGATAATTAAAGAAAACGGGACAAAGAGCAGATGGGCCCTTCAAATACTAGACAGAGACAAACTACATTTCTTGTAATTGACGTGAAATTTGATTATGATGATACACCAAAGAAAATTATCTTCGACGGCTAAATCCATCTCAAAAAATCCTGTACAATTCTGAAAATTCATGCTGGGATTTTTTTTCACATTAGTCTTTTGTGCAACATTGCCTTTTCTGAATTTAGACTTTTTCACATCATTTACACTTAAACATTGCATGCTTCATGAACGTTTTGCAAGAAAATCAAATTCAAAATTGTGAGATGGAAAGGAATTTTGTGAATCTTTGAAGTTGAATGTAGTGTGAAAATTATGCGAATCGCTTTGCATACAGCTATTATCATTATCCAGAGAAAAAAATGTGAAAGCTCATGCAATAACCTACTGCTGTTACCAGTTAAGTACAGAAATGTCATTAAGGGAGAGCTGGGTAAAAACCCCGGGGTTTAATGATTTTCCCCAGCAAAACGGGGTTTACACAGTCTCAACATTATAAGACGGGAAGTTATTTATAAAACCCGGCAGTCATCTCACCGTCCAGCCTCTGTAACCACTCTTCATTTCAAAGCAACAACTGCAAGATTTATTAAAACTCTAAAATACACTTAAATGAAGGGAGACGCATGTTTGAAAATATTGAGCAACTTATTTTTTATCACAATGCATTATCAAGATGCTCATCAAAATTGTTTTGATGTAAACTTTCACCCAGTTGGGTATCTAGAATCTCATATCAAAAGCTGCTGGTAAGAATTTTCATTAGGTTCTTCCACTGTTGTCAAAGAAATAAACAAAAATCACTTTCTAACAAAAGAAGAGTTTATTTGGGTAGGGATTATTATGCGGTTTTTTAAAAATAGCGTTTAACCTTTCAAATAAAAAGGAAAACAGTTTTATTTTATTATGCGGGCAATGTACCCTTTCATAATAATAAAAGCGCGACCTGCTTAACATGAATGATAAGATGTTGAAAAAAGTTTTTTTCTTAAACACGCTGTTTTTTATATGTACCCCAACACCATACTGATTACTAAAAAACTTGGCAAATATTATAAGAGCCGGTTCTTAAATAACGTCATAATTTTTCCCCACCGCCCCCTCCGTCTTAAAAATAACGAAGCGTTTCGAAAAGAATATTTTAATGGGACGCCCCCTCGAAAAAACACGTAATTTATGAAAGGCGCCTTAGAGATAAAACGAGAGGAAACTTTTTGCATGTTTTGTTTAGATATTGTAGGGAACAGTGATGATTATGAATTTTGGTAAACCTTAGAAAAAAAACATTTCCCGTCTAATCGCCATCCTTCCATGGCCTTATGCAAAAACCTACGAATTCTGAATTTTAATTCAGTTTTTCTGTATCTTGTATTCCTTTAGCAAAATAGAAAAAACTGCATGGCATGATCAGCATTTCACGTTTTCAACACTTTATTACACCAAATTCAACACTTTCTCACTCCATCGACTACTGGATTATATTTTCCCCGTCACTCAATCCCTCATTCAGCGTTTTTCAAAAAATAAAAACACAAAGGGCAAAAGTCTACATGATTTGACTGTAAAATAGAATTTTTAGTGCATAATATAAAACGAGAGATTAGAGCTCAGCAGAAAAAATCGTGAAATACGATGCTTTCACTGTTCTTTTTCCCTCAGCAAAAAAAGATAAAGTCTACATATTTTATACATGCAACAGCGAAAAAAAACGGTAGAAATCTTCCATTTCGCTATTTTTCCAGCGGTGTGGCAATCTCGAAGCATAAATGACATTTCACATCACACTTCCACAGAGAAAGGTTTGGGGTGAAAATAAAAAACTGACAAGAAGGCTTGCCTTGCTATTTTCATCCATCCCACTCCTCCAGATTTTGTTCCCTGAATATTATTATAACTATTGAAAAACTAGAATTGGCAATGTCAGCTGAGACGGGATGACTAAATGATCCAACACCAGTCTCATTTCACTTTGAATTGCCGAAACGTGGGAAAGTGGGAATGTCGCTTTCTAAATATATATATTAGTGTAAAAAACTCACAATTCTTTTATTTCCTTGTTTGTATGAAAATAGAAAAGGATCGACTAGTTATGGCTGGGTCCAAGTAAGGTTGTGCATCATTCCATGCTTCAACCTATTTGTATTTGGTTAGGCTAGGTTAGAAATCTAAATAGAGGTTAGATTGATTTCTGACCATTCTAACCTATCCTAACCAAATATACTCTGAAGAAGCATGTGGAAATGTGTTAGCTTCCGTACACTTCCACTACGGAAGTTTCCGCTCCAACACCCTTTCGCACAGTTCGGAAGCTTCCACAGTGATGTAACCCAACCTTACTTAAACCCAAGTTATATAATACCTTGCATTATATCCATTTATCTATATACTATTACAAAAAGGGATATACCTAAAATGGAGCTACATATTTGACAGGAAGAGTTGTTTGCAACTTTATCTCACTTCGTCAAACAACTCCGTATAAAAAATTCTTCACATTATTAGCGTTATATAAAAACAGATATTCCAATCTTTTAATAAACTCCAGCCTTCCTTCTCATTCACATTTTTACCTTCCTGTCACCCTAATCATCATATATTGAGTTTTTAGCACACGCTGTGCCCCACAAAAGTGCCTTTTCCATTCCACTATTATCAAGCCATATCCCAAGTCGAATCCCTGAAGGGATCACGCCTCGTGGTATATTATCGGTTGAAATGCATTTGTTGTTGTCAAACTGACAATGGGAATTTTTGTTCGTTTCATCAGGTGTTGGATGACTCGAAAAAATGGTGGAAAGCTTGCAACTGGAAAGGACAAGTTGCTCATGTCCCACACACAATAGTCTCACTATTGAGTGAATATCCTCCGGTAAGTCACACTTATTTTTTACTAAAAAAATATGACATGTTCTATCTGAAAATGTTTTCCACAAAGAATTCAACCTAACCTTTGTGAACACAATTTACATTTTGAGTCTTTCCTTCCCTTGCAACACTGTTTTGTTTTTTTAGGATGCTGGGGCATATCATCCAGAGAACGGGAGATCAGGTAAAGTTTCTTTTCAAAGCTAATTTATTGTCAAATGGAAAATGTCATAGCTGAATGTGTTGTTTCCTTCCATCACTGAATATTTTTTAGTTTTTACTACACGGGAAGCCAGATCTGCACTTATGTTTGCTTATATGTTTGTGTTTTTTGTTTTTAAAGGCTACTCGGGATATTAAAGTCATTTTTGTCATCAATTCACCGTAATTATGTGTGCAATATAAAAGAAGAACCCTCCACCAATCAATTACCCAAGCACTATTTTGCTTTCTAATTTATACGAAAATGTTCGGCTTAATGTTTATGGGCTAACCTGTGTAATTTTTTTAAATATTACTTAAGAAAGATAAATCTCGCCAAATTAATGTAAGTTTATAAATACAAAAGTGGATTTAGTAAAACTTTGCTATAGTGAACTTGTAAGGTTGAATTTTAATATAACGTACTCGTTATATAACAGAGTTTCATAGTGTTTAAATAGAAGGTGTAGTAATCCTTACCTAGAGCTTTTTTCAGCCTTTTCTATATGAAGGCCTTTGATTTCCTATGTAATCCCTAAATCCTTTTCTATTACTGTTGTAATTTTTTACATCCTTTATAAATGTAAGAAATGTGCCTCTTTTAGAGAAAATCATCCACCCAACTGAAGCTTCATAATTTAAAAAGAAAGTGTAGAGAATAGATAAGATTGTGAAAAATCTCCCTTTTTACATAATAATATCAGCGCAGTGAACCATCTTCACAAGAATAAAGTCTTGTCTTGATTTTGCGGCTGTCACATTTACCATAGAAAAAATCAAGAAACAAAAAAGAAAAACCTGGAAAAAAGTAGAGGGAAAGTGTTAAGAAATTCGCAAGGCTTTGAGGAGAAAGCAACAGCGTCTTTAACTCATCTTTTACTGGCTCAAGTAAAAAACCAATGAATCAATCAATCAACCAACGGAGCGTAACAACCTCGCCTTCCTTCATGAAAAAAAGAGAAGAAATACACAGTCCTTCAGAATAATACAAAATAAAAACTCCCCTATAGTGTACCTTCCTTATAATGGACATGTTTGTTCCGAGAATTTTAAACAGTCTTTAAATCAATACGTTTAAAATCCAATCCTCAATTACTTGTCCACTATAAGGAAGGTTCACTACAGGAAGATTATATTCTTAAAGGAAATAGCTATGCGGTTGATACCCAGCAAAGTAATAAGGTAGGCACTACTGCATTGAAGCCCCCATTATTAAAGCATTGTTGAGCCAGTTTTTTTATGTAATAATTCAAAAGGTATGTACATTTAAGGGAAACGTGCATAAACCCAAAATATTTGAGTTCCTCGTGGATTTATTAGATCAACCAAAAAATTGTACATTTTCCCTTGATGACGATGTAAAGAAAGTGAGTTTTTAAAGAAAAGAGTGAGGTGAAAGGGAAAAAGAGAGACTGGGAAAGACTCTGAAACATTCACTTCTCCTCCTTCCAATTCTTTTTCAGGATGCAGCCATGCATAAATATGCATCTTCGTTCTTGTCGTTGTCGCTGAGTTTTAAAAAAACGAAAAAGAAATGCTCCATTGTGTTTTAAATGAAAGAAACTTTTTATGTAATCACCCAAAAAACCGTAATTTTTTACAAAGTACATTCATGTCTATAATCAAAGTTGTAATATATACACACACAAGATAGTTTCCTTATGCATTAACATAATCTATAATTTAAGCTTTTCTTCTTCGTTAAGCAACTTTTGTAATTTAAACTCCCTTTATAGTAGTCCTTCCTTTTGGTGGACAAGTAGTTGAATTAACGTAACATTTTTAAGTTCGTTATACCGATGTAAGAAATCAAAGTGCACACATTTTTATTTGTAAGACTGCCATTTTATGAAACAAGATGGAAAAATTATTGAATTTGTGGTTGTAAATTGCAAAGAACAATCATAATTTTAGGTTAATCTGTGTGTACTCGTTTAGTTTAGCCAATATTTGTGCTTGATTGTAAGTTAAATTTAAATAATTAAGTTTGCTTAGCTTTCCTTGTCCGTGTCATTTTCCTTGTGTGAAATCCCTGCAAAGTGTTTTGTGTAGTAATTAAAATTGTAAAATTAAATCATTAAATATAGCAAAAAATAATTTTGTGTTGTTTTTATTTGCACATTTGTTTTAAATCCTGCAACTCCTTATTTGCTTATTGATCTTCATTTCACCATTGCTACGGCAACCCAATCCCATAAATCTTTTAAATTTGAGGCTGCTAACCTCCTACCTGCTACGGAATGTTTAATCAATTCTATTTTCTTGTCCAGTAATATTGAGATCTAAGTCTATATAGTAAATGAGTAGAAATCCATTCTTTACAAGGTCACTCTCTTAAGAATGGAGTACAAAAGAAATTCACAAAATGAGAATCACCAAACGCATATAAAAGAGGAAGAGAAAATCCAAATGAATTTGATTTAATCATCGAGCATCATGTAACTCCTTTTCTTTAACAATTTCTTCACAACAACAGCATTAAAACAGAAAGGGAAGTCTTTTACAGGCACTGTAGGCATTATAACAGTCATTATGTGTAAAAGGATAGTGTATCGTTGGGGCCATTTGAAAAAGCGCTATCTGCAAATGCTACAAAATTAAAAAATAAACTACCTGATTATCTAGTGAAAATGCAAATGATTTCATAACCATACAACATTGCCCATTGAAAATAAAGCTATCTGCGCAGGACCGTTGAATTCGTAAATTCTTATTTGATGACATTAGCCTTTCAGATAGATTTTGACCGGAAAAGGTTTTTGTCAATTCCACATTTGCAGATAGCACCTTTTCACTTAGCCGAAACGATACGAGAAATAGGTTTAAGATAGAAACGATAGCTCGATAACCTTCTCCACAAGGAGGATTGGAATAGAGTTGGGTAGAGAGAAGGAGATGGAGGCAGTCACGAAAAAATAGAACAACATTGGACCCTTTTGTTTGTTTGTCAATCTATTCAAGATAAAATAGTACACGCTCAGGCTTTTCTTCACTTGTCCAGTGAACTGAAGCGAAAAGGCGCACTTTAGAGAGAAATGGGAACCTTTTCCAATGTAATATACGTCACATGTGTCGTCCAAAAAGAACTCCGCTCTTTCTCTCATTATGATGGAAACCTCCTTGGAAAAAAAGAAATATTTTGAGTAAAATTGAGTTTTTTTCCGTAGAAATGTGTTGTTACATAATATTTTATACTATTTTGTATTGTTATTAACAGTAGTCCAGTAGCTTCTGGGAGAATCTCCTGGAGACAAAAAACAGAATAAAATACAAGTGCACCGTATATCTTGTATTTATAGCCAGGGTTCAATTTAAACCCCCTGTAACAGATTTCTAGAGATAGTTCCGTTGAATTAGAACTCAGGCATTTATTTAAGGCGAGAAAGCAGAGAAAGCAGGAGTTGACTGTATGCAAATTGATTATTAGCTAAAACTAAAACATGGCATATAGATCCCGTGACCCAGATTACTAAAACTATTGCCTTCTAATGTGGGAAATACGGTATTTATAAAAAACAAGCTGGTGGAGCTGTTGTGGAGAACATTTTTTCTTGTCTTTGTGTATTGTGCCCTTTCAAGGAGTTTACGTCTTGTCACAATGATTTTTCATCTAGCTCTCCCTTCTCTTCTTCTTTTTTTCAAAATGACAAAAAATATTAGCATGGGTCCTTCTATTCCTTCTTTTTCCTTCTCTCTGGAGAACAATTTTCAGCAAAAAGCAAGCAGGCGTCCACATCCAACTGACTTTTCCTTTTTAAACTGCATTCCAAAAAATATATGATAAACAACATTTAAAACACGAATTATATTTCCACCTTTTCAAATAAACTAAACACCATATTTTTTATTGCTTTGTATGAAATTTGTCTGCTGTTTAGTCCAAAGTTATTGCAAGCCTTCAGAAATGCCGTCTTTTTTCACTATTTCCAACAAGTTATTGCAAAAAATAAGCGCATCGTACAATTGAGTCATTGCAAATCACTTTCTCCAACTTACAGATAAAAATACTATGCAATACTTAATGTTTAACATTCACTGACTTGTTCACTATAAGGAACGTCCATTATAGTGGAGTTTGTCGAGTTTTTACCAAATCAAGCAAAAATCACAAATCCAATCCTTTTTTATTTGCAACGATTACTAAGATAAAATCTTTCAAAATACAGAGCTTTCCCCAACTATTGTACTCTACTACAGAAAACAAATCCTGCAAAATTTCGTTCCTTGTTCGAGTTTTTTATGATAGGTCTTGGCTTTTCCTATGATTATGGGACTTTTTGAAATCCCACTTGTAATTTGTAACTGAATCCATTCAGCTTTTTCCTTCCTTTCACTTTGTCCCATTTTAGCACAAAGAGTGTCCCACGCGTTACTGAAATTTGCTGTGATAATCAAACCTGAATTATATATGAAGAAAAGAGACTGGTAAAATTCTAAAAACCCGGGGGTTTTAATATCAAAACGGGAAATATAGAATCTCAAAATGCCCCATTAATAAACAGGAAGTTATTTTGCTTTTTAATCTAAGCATTTAAAGTGATCAGACGGTGTTGATAAAATTATTTAAACCCTTCAACCCAGCTTTTGACTTCAACTCTTAAACCTTGATAATTCAACAGATCCTGACCCTATTACTGATTCTATCTTTTACTACCTTTTTAGACTCTCTAGAGCCTTAAGAATAAAAGCCCGGAAATACAAAGTCCATTATTCTTATCCCTAGGATAAAGGAAAAAAAGGGCTTAAAACTTGAATTTATTAATAAGGATGATCCATTGTTTTTCAGATAAAAAAGCTCAAGCACTTCCGAGTGCATATTGGCATCTTATGAAATCCTCCGGAGTGAATGAATATTTTAACAGGCTGTATAAACCTGTAAAAAACCCTTTTCCAAGAATAAACAGAGATCAACAACAAGTCATCATCTATTTACTTCAATTTTATACAGTTTTTAATGCTCCGCTTTGCTGGAGAAAGTTCTTTGAATAACTTCCATGCATATTTGAAAAAAAGTTGGACAAAGAGTAATAATAATACATTACAAAGCTATTTTTGCAAAGAATTCTACAATAGAACGCCAGGAGCAGAGCTCATAAATAACGGAATTATGACTGTCTAAATCCTTTTGTTTTATGCAGCTAGATCTATTATGTAAAATAGAAGATGATCGCACATTCCAAGAAAAAAAGTTTTAACGGGGAAAACGGGTTGGGGCGTCCCACTTTAGCTTTCCCGGGTTTAAAGGGAAAATGGGTTTATTTATATTTATTTGGGCGTATTGTGATTTAATAAGTCCATTTTCCCCGGGTTGGAAAACTAATAAACCCTTTTCCCCCAGCTCTGGAATGTTTTTTATAACGATTCTATGCAAAAATGTAAAAATTGGAGCAATAAATGCAACAAAACTTAATATTAAAAATCTGCAACATTCCTTTTGTTTCCTGAAGTTTACTGAATAAAATAAAGCTGAAGTGTTGTACTTTTCCGTAATGATCCATTCAAAAAATTATGTTTACCAAACATATAACCTTCGCTATAGTGGACCTTTCTTATAGTGGACAAGTAGTTTAAGTCTTGTTTTTATTTGGTTCGTTATAGTGGAGTAAATATGTTTCCTGTTTTGTTTTAGTGGTAAAGATAAGCAACTCAGAAGTTTATCGCTTTAATAAACTACTTGATCATCGCAGGAGCAATTTCTTTTTCATAGTTTTCTTTAGTTTTAATACCGCAAAATGTGAAAACTTTAGTAAAACTTTTCTGCTTTTTAATTACTACTAAACTTGCTATTAAAAATTTGTTAAACTGCTTTTGTGTTCACTAACCGTGTAGAATTAACTAATAAAATTAATTTTTAGATAACTGGTCCTCTCCCAGTTCTACAATTAGCTCGGATGATGAACTATTCGGAAACAAGGCGAATAGCCCACCCCCGCCACCTCCAGCTTTGCCTAATAAACAATCTGGTTTAACCAGGTCGGATAGCGACTCACCAGATATGAGCTCTCCAAAATGGAAAGATAAGCGAAGTAAGTTACTAACTTACCCCAATTTAACTATTTTTAACCCCGACTTCAAAACCTTTTTTTGTTGAAGGATTAACTCCAAAATTAAGTAAAGCGTAGTGAACCTTTTCCCACAAGACCGGAGATTATTACGCTTTGAGTAGAAAATTAAGAAAACAAAGACTAGTGCTAATTTCCTTGTACTTAGGGACACTCCGTAAATTATCTCCATAATACCCTTTAAGATTAAAACCTTTAATAATGCCAGGCACGGTGGGAAGATAAACATCTGCCGTCATTTATGTACAGCCCCTTATGATTAAGTTGAAGAGTGCAGTACATGTTACATGCAGAAAATAAACTAAGTCTTACGTAATAAGCCCAAAGAGTCCTTCAAATAAAGTTGTATTGTGTGCAAGGAAAAGGAAGAAAATGAAAAAGGAAATTAAAACTCCATTATCCACAGAGAGCTTTTCTGCTTTATCTCCATTGTAACTCTTTTTTCAACATAATGATGGAAAACGTTTTCCTTACAATTCACTTTCTCCATCCTCAAGCAAACACTTCAATTCCATTTTAAAAAAGAAGCTTAATTTGTTGACACGATTAGCAAGATCGTCTGAAATTAACTAGGCAAAGTAATTTCAAACAAGCTGCTGGTTAAATCCCAAAGATATTTAATGTCGCGCGTTATACTATGGTGGACACTTTAGAAAATACCGTATTTTCTGGATTACAAGCCCAGGGCTTTAACTTTTCATCCAGTTTAATGTTTTTCTTTAATTTTCAGCCAAAGAAGATGAAATGGTTCAAGTGGAGTTAAAAAATGTGCTGACAATATTCCGAGGCGCGAGAAAACTAGACATTCCAAAAACACCGGAAATCTACATTCGCCAAGACTCTACCCCAACAGAAGTTCAAGAATGGTTAAAAGCCAAAGGGTTTTCTCCTCGGATTCAAAAACAAATGGCGGGAATGAACGGAACGGATGTTTTTAAACTTAGCCGACCCCAAATTGAAGAATACTGCGGGAAAGAAGAAGGGAGACGGTTGGATGGGCAAATTACAATATCAAGGAATACATCAGGCGTAAGTAAAAAAAAACTTCCTTATAGTAAACCTTTCCTATAGTGGACAAGTATAATTATGTTTAAAATTTCAGTTTAAAACAGCAAGAACTTCAGAACTTCGTGCAATCCTGGCCAAAGCCCGGGCCAAGGCAGAGCAAACTGACGAGGAGTCCAACAGTGAGCCTTCAACGTCTTCCCCAGTGCCTCCACCCGCTCCGTCTCCGTCTTCCTCTTCTAAAAATCAGAGCCCCCGAGAGGCCCGCCAAAACGGGAGGAACGATTCCGACGCAAAGTCTTCAGGAAAGAAGAAAAACGAAAAGGCACAGAGGTCACAACCATCTCCTAAAAATTACAGGTCTCGCTATGACGAAGACTCCGAAGAGGACGTTGTCACTCGTCATTTCAACTTTAATGATGACTACGAAGGGGGCCAATCCGATGGGAGTGAAGACGACGGGGATAAAGGGACTTTGGGGAGGATGTTGAAGGACAAGAGGAGGGAAATGTTGCAAAAGAAATAAACTTAAGTAAAATTCTAAATTACAGTCAAACTCCGCTAAAGTTGACCTTCCTTATAACGGACAAATATAAATTAAACTTTAAACACAAAATTGTTTTCCGTTACAGCGGAGTTTGATTTCTTAGGCCAGTTTTTAATAGTTAACTTTAATTTTTAAACAAAATACGATTGGCTATGTACAGTTTTCTTTTTAATTGTAAAACAATGTGCCAAAAATTGTGACAATTGTGATTCATTCCATGACAATTAACATTTTTAAATGTAAACTTAAAGTCTAAAATAATTAAGTCTTCTCTAATGCCATTCCAACTTTTAACCTCTTTCCGCACTCTATCGAGTAAAACTGTAAAACTTTCATTTCCAAACACTTCCAACTTCCCACCTTTCCAACAGATTCCACTTGTATTTTATATTTACTTCAAATGCTTATGAATTTACTTAATTATAAATAAAAAAGAGTATTTAATTATTTCGCTTTCTCTCTTTCCAACTTGGCAAATCTCACAGCTTCCTTGTCCCAACCGCGTTCTTCAAACCTTTTGATAACCTCTTCTTCACTAGCATCCGGCTTGCAAATAACTAAATTCTGTTGTTCCTGCCTTTCCAAATCTTCCTTTTGCTTAACCCATTTTATTTTCTCCAGGGGGATGAAAACCTCCCCCATAAACTGGTCTTTCCCGATAAAATCATAATCATACAAGGTAATTTGCACAAATCCTTGCTTTTTCAAGTCATCCGGTGATATCGAACTAGAAAAAAATTATCCAGTGAAACTCCGCTATAATGAACTTTTTTATAGTGAACTTACAAATAAAATTTTTCATCAAACAAAGGAAAAAGAGTTTCCTTGTGAGTTTTTGTAGTAAAATAAGAAATATTTGGATAGAGCTCCTTCGGAACTATGCTAATCATTGCATACGGGTCACTTAAATCTACAAAAAAACAATTAAATATTATTTAATTATAAGAGCTGCTGACTAAATAAAACTTACTGTTGGAATCATATCCTCTTAAACTCCTGGCATTCAAAACTTCAATCCCAACCGTGTCTTTATCTTGTACATAACAAGTTCTAACGGTAATTATTCCATGTTCATTCCCCGGAACTGAAATCCTCACCTGTCGCTTGTACCTACTTCGAAAATACTCCAACTTTAACTCTTCCAAGGATAGTTTTAAATAAGACAGTTTCTTCTTTGTTTCGGCATATTGTTCAAATAACGAAGCATTCTCTATTTTCAACTCAATTTCCATAGGCCAGAATAATTTATGAACACAACGAAGCACGTCATTGTACGTTTTAAAGTATTCTGTTTGTTTTCCACTCTAAAAATTATAAAAACCCGTTAAAAACGTAATTTATGGACAACCCATTCAATTTAAATTACCTCCACTCCAACCGTCACACTATGATCAATCTCTTTAATTGAACTGTTCCAAAGTTTATGAAGACAAACTTCAAAATTTCCTTTTTCCAAGTTTTCATTTAAAATGATTAAGCAATTATCCACAAAATCTAACAAGGTTTGATAACGTTGGGATCCAGAACTGCTTTTCCCAAAATTTGTACCCCGTGAGTTTGTAACTTCATGCAGTAACTTCCGGTATTTTGGAATAATCTAAAGTTAATCAACTAATTAACTTTATTCCACTTTTAATTAAATAACGTACGTACCATGTTAACACAACTTTGTGAGATTTCATCAATAACCGTTTCCACTTGTTCTTGCATTTCCGTTTTCATCAGCACAATTTTCTCTTCTAATTCCTCAGTTGAGCTTTCTCTCGAGATTCGTTTAATTATCCCAGAAAAATTTAACTGCGTTGCTAAAACATCCACTTGTTCCTTAACGTAGTTAATATTGTTAATGGAAGTGCACGCCTAAAAATAAAGTAGATTAAATTAAAAGTTAATTACAGTAAACATTAAAAATGCTTACCTTGTAAAGATAAGGATTAATTTGATCAGGTTCAAGAATAGCGTCCAGCGGCCCTTGATCACTTTTTAAAGAAGTTCGCAACTGCGCACCGTAATAAATAAGGTAACCGTATAATTCCTAAAAATGTCAATCTTAATTAGTCAAATTAACTTCAAATTATTAAAAAAGTTTATATTTACCTCTAAAATTTTCCTAACAATTAAATAAGATTGATGTGGATTCTCCCAGCCCAAAGAAATCCAAAATTTTTGCATCTTTAAACAGTAAAATTAGTAATAAACCGTAATTAATTTTCAGAGGTCGTCCATAAATGATGTCAACACCTTTACCTCCAAAAACATTTGCGCCGTGTCCACAGCCGAAGAACTAATTGGAATCTCTCTCGTATCGTTCATATCCGTTTTACTTAAAGTAACTCCCGTTTCATTGTTGCTTTCACTTCCGTCCGCAATGTTAATTGAATTCTTCACCCATTTCATAATCTTTCTTCTTAAAATATCAATCCAGGTGGCAACACTTTGAAAGAACCAATCATGAAATCCTTTTTTAAGCGAGTGGTCTGAAATATCCTTCGAGTTAAGATAGCCCTTTGGAGCTAACCTGAAAAAAATAAGTTTGATAAGCCCCCACCTCCATTTGATTTTATTAAGTGGGACTCACTCTATGAAGTTTTTAACGGCCAAGTATAACTTTAAAACTGCAAGGACCGTCTTCACTGAATAATCATTTTCATCGTAATTTTCCTCTTCAAGTTCCCCATCTGATCCTTCATGGATTGTACTGTTATACTCTTCCATTATGCAATTTACAATCTTTCCATACTAAAAAAATCACGTTTTCTTAAATATCTCATCAAGGAACTGTCTTTAGAGCTTATTTACCTGTTCATCATAAACTTTGTAAGTTATTTGCAAATAGTCAATATCCAAAATCCTGTAATTAAAAACCCAATTAAAAAATCAATCAAAGAGCCTACGTGACTCATTATTGCATTACCCCTTGAAGTCTGTGTGAATCGTGGTAATCCCCATTCTCAAGTCTTCGTGGAGGATTTGCCCCATTTTTATAAGTCTTTCTAGGGCTGTGAGCATCGGTTCTTTTTCAGAGCAGGCTTCATGAGTAGAATCCGAAAATACTTTTATATAGCTGAAGATACAAAGACAGAGACAGGGTTAAAGACAACGTCCCGAAGTAATTTATTCAAAGAATCTTACAATTTATCAGCTCCGTCACGCACAGCGTTATTGACAAGTTCAATTACTGAAGCTTCCGTGTAAGGCGGAACGTTATTTGGGGGAAATGGCTCGTTTAAAAACTGATTGAGGAGTTCAATTGTCCTTTAAAAATTAAAATAAAATGTCAAAATTCACTCAAAGGGACAGTCCATAAAGTAATTACTTGAGCATATGATAAGTCTGGAGAACAGTAACAGGACATTGTAGAATCTCATGTAATTCCGTTAGAAAAGTTATAACGGTTTTAATCAGAAGTTGCGTGGATACCCAAAACTTCGTCATTTCCACTCCGTCATACTCCCCAGCCAAAACTTTTTGTAGGACTGCATCCAAGAGCAGGCAAATCTAAAAAGAAATTTGTTAACAACTTGACGTAATTTACGAACATTTAAACCGTACCATGTTAGCATTCAAAGGGAAAATAGAATTGAGAATTGTGTAAGCCCTCCACTTTGTTAAAACAATGTCCTTCGGTTTGAGGGCCCCTTGCCACTTGAACTGCCTTAGAATATATTTTGACCACATTTCATAATGCTCATCCCATGAAAACGGGGCTCCTAAAGTTGCCTCATTGTCCAGCTCATGTACAAGCAAAGTGTGAATAATTTGAAAGAACTCTTCTGTAGCCGACTCCTTGCTTTTATTATAGCCAAGTGCCATCCTAATGTAGATTTCTCCTTTGTCCTCGTGATTTTTTATTTTAAACCATCTCTCAAGTGTTTCTGAAGATATCTCCTGTTAAATTATTATTTTTTATTATAATTCTTACATAATTAATTAATTAATCATTACAGAAACTGGTATTCTCAAAGATCCAATAAGTTCTTGAGCAGAGCGAGCATTTGCAAATTCCTTAATGAGGATTCCAAGCGTCCCTGGCGATTTGATTTCCTTTAGTTTTCTAAACCTATCCCGCAATGGCTCTTCTTCTTTGTTATAGTCCCTTTAGTTTAAATTATATTTTAATTACTATAATTTATACACGTCAATTATAGTTTCTTACATCACTTCAATAAAGAGAACGTCCTTGGAGCAATCTGAGACCTTACTGTTTTATTAGAAGACATTTAAAATTAATTATCCCTGACCATTAAATTATAATTAGCTTACAATTTAAAATACTCTTTCCAAACTGGAGTAAGCGTATTGTGAATAATTTTAGTTCTCTGGGCAATTTCCCGCGTGTTTAAAAACAAAACACAAAATGGATCTGAAAGACCTAAAGTAAAGAGTTTTTAACCGTGCCAAAATCAAAATTAAGTTTTAATACCGTTGGTATCCTTCGCAGGGAGATCCCTGGCTTCCACAACTTCCAAGTTAATTATCCTCTGCGGAAGCTAAAATTAAAGTAAAAGTTAACCAAAAACCAACAAAAATTTGCATTTTCCCTCTACCTTGGTATTCCTTGCAACGTCCATAAGTTGATTATGTTCTTGATCAGTTAATTGAAAAACTCTTTTTAAAAACTGAATTAGAGCGGTGCTATCCGGTGCCTCTCTCGACTTCAGATTTGGGAAAAGAGCGCATACGATTTTTACATAGAGCTCGCGAGACTACAAATAATTAATTAATTTGATAACTACTTTTTAACTTTTTTAAATAATTAACCTTACGCTGTAATGCTCAAGCGATGCTCGTAACCGTTTTTGAACTTGTTTTTTATCTTCAAAAAATACCGGAGCACAGGAAGGCACCCTTAACCCTTGAGATTGATACCTTGAAACGGTTTTCCGTCTATCCCTGTCATAATTTACTTTAATTGAGGAAAACCTCCTTAGAAATCTAAAGGTTGACAGGTCAGCAATATTCGGGGATTGAGGATTTGCCGTCATTTTGTTTTTAATTAAATATTCAACTATTATTTAACTATTAAACACTCCAACAAAATACTGAAACTCTTCATAAACCACTTCATTTAATGTGGGGGAAAGAAAAACATTTTTATCAAAAGGAAGTGGCTGGTCATTCTATGGTCAGTTAAACGGGATTATTCACAAATAACGTCATTCTTTGATACCATTCGACGACCGGTTTTCCGTCCTAAACTAAGCCCCCATGACTTTATTTATGAACAACTCCTAAGCAATAATAACTTTATCCTTACAAAAAGAAATTATCCAAGAAAATGCATATTTGTTCAAAATATATTTGTTTGTCAATGTAATTAACATTTTTTGTAAATTACTGTATCAAATTTAACAAAATTTCTTTCTAGATTCCAAACAAAACCTTTTTTGTTCAAAGGATGTGGTTGCAGATAAAACTTTGTGGTTTTTTTCATGCATTATTCTGTCGCATTAGCCAATCTAATTATGCCAGACAATGAAGCCTATTCATATTTTTTGTAATCGAGTCCTTCACACTCTTGAGAGTAATTAATCTGTGTAATTAAAAAATTTATTGGACAAAACTCAAAGTTTATTGCACATTTAAACGAGTTGCAATTTGCATACAGCTTTTATTCTATCTGCAATTGATTACAGCAATGTTTTTTTTCAAAAATGTCATTTACCGAATGAATGAATAAGTTTACGGTCACAACTGCCAAAAATTTAATCTCCGTCTAAGGTGAAGAAAGCAAAAAAGCACAGCTGCCCCTGCCAACACTAAATCCCATCTGGGATTCTTCTCTCCTAGCCCCAGCCTTCCATACCCGAGTGATATCGCTTTCCTTGTGTACTCCTCTTCCAAATCACAACTTCTCTCTTCATCCTGTAAAAAACAACATTATTTTGGAATTTTCTTTGTGATGCAACATTTACCCACACTTTGTCACAAAAACTGTAAATCTTTTCGGATGATTTAGAAAAGATGTTGGACAGGATGTAATCATGCGTGATTAAACAGATAATAAATGTGAATTTTTAAACTCCGCTTTAAAGAACCTCAGGAAAAATAATAGCAGTTAAAAATTCTAGTTGTCCACTATAAAAAGAGATCGCTATAGCGGAGTTTATATGTAAATTAATAGCTCAAAAAAGACTTACCACGAGAATGCTAAGAGAGCTCACTTCATTTGTCAGAATTTTGCAACTTTTCACCATTGACCTTGAGAAATTCGCAAGTTCACCCATTTTCCCGTGCTCTACTTCATATTCCTTCGTAACTCCGTCTTGAACCATTCTAAGCCGCACGGAGTTGACAAGGTTTGATAAACACTTCACCTGTGTTTGTATATTCGCCAAAGTGTTGACGATCCCTTCTCCACTGCAAATAAAAATCCGGAAATTAAATATTTACCATGGTTTTTACGTTTTTGCTTACGTTTCCCCATCCGGATTGTTTAGTTTTGGCTGAGGAACATCATTAAACTCCGTCATTAAGCCCGGTGACTTCCCAGGTCTCCATCGGGACTCCCGCGTTCGGAAAAGTAATTCACCGAGCTAAAATAAAAACGATATTTATGAACTGTAAAAACTTAAAAGTTTTTAGTTATTACCCTGATGTGTCCTTTTTCCACAGCAATTTCGCAAACCATCCATCCACTTTTATCTACAATGTCAACATCCGCCCCATTTTCTAAGAGGAATCTCGCCATTTGGCCGTATCCCTTCTCCGCAGCGTAAAACAAGCACTAACCAAATATAAAATTAGAAATTTTTCCTTTAATAGACCTTTTAAAATTCCTTACATTTTTCCCATTCTTATCCAACTGGTTAACATCCGCGCCTGCCTCCACCAGCCTTTTGGCAACTTCAACTCTGTCTTCTTTAACTGCAAATCCCAACGGAGTCAATCCATTGTTGTCTTTTGAATTAACTAGGGCCCCAGCTTTTAATAAAATCGCCACGCAGGAAAGCACATCACTAGAACGGGGCTGAGATGACCCGGTTGCTGCCATTAAAACTGTAAAATTATCTGAAAATTTACACAATTACAACTTGTTCGCTTTAAGAAAGGTCCACTATAAAATAGTTTAATCTTTTACCTTTTCGTGTAAAATTGGGATCCGCATTTTTAGAAAGTAAATACTCCAAAATCTCGGGTCTAGCTGAACTCGCCGATATCATAAGAAGGGACCACCCATCGTCCAGTAGAATATCTGGGCTCACACGTCCACCTTAATACAATCATTGCAATTAATAACTTTAAAAATTAAACAAATTTTCAGATAATTACTTTCAATCAGTGTTTGGACCGCCTCAAGATTCCCCTTCATACAAGCCAAGCGAATTTCCTCAGCTGCCGAAGGCTGTCTAGTGACGGGGCCGTGTCTTCTTCGAAAATTTGGGGAATTATAGATCCTTTGTGGAGGAAGGGGCTCAAAGCAGCGAAGCTCCTTCAACGAAACATAATTTCAATAATAAACCCCGCTAAATTTATGTTTAAACTTACCGTTCCAAACTCTTTGGGTACCATTTTGTATCACATTCAATCACACTTTTAAAAAGATCACAGGTCTCGCAATGACATTTCTCCCAATTCTCAAAACAAATGAAATACTTTTTACTAAAACCGATTCTTACGCAAATGCTTAGCCAAAACAGCTTTGAAAAGAATTGTTCATTCTGCCTCCGCTTTGAGCTTGTCTTTGGGAACTACTGAAACCGATGTTGTAAAACTCTGAAGGATTTATCGGAGAGCGCAAATGAATTTTAAAGCAAGGAAATGTTGTCATAGGATAATAGAATATAAATTAACGTACAAAGTATGCGACTTTGTCAGTGCGTCCCATTACTTATTTTTTGATAATGAGCATTTTTCATGATCACCCGTTGGAAACGAGATTCCGTCAAGCTATGCTAAAATCTTTGGGAGATGCTCAACAAGAAATGTTCAAAGAAGCTGTGTAAATCTCTAACGGAATCAGTTTTTCAACTTGCACCTGTCCCAGATAGCTAACAGAGTAAAAACTGGCTTAAATGCATCCTATAAAATATAAACCTGGGTCAAAATTTAGGTAAATTATGATATTATGCCCCGGGGTTCTAACCAGCTCTTGGAAAAGTTTTTTTTTGGGTTATTTTCATTCTAAAAAAGTAGCCATTTAATGAAATTGTATTTAGTTCAACAGTTGTTTTTTATTTGCGCACGTTCCACTCAACAAAAACATGTGAGGATTGCATTAGTTTAATGAACCAGCAATAAATATATTTTGAAAGGCTGCTTGAGCCCGTACAATAGTATGTGGTTTATTTATCATCAAAGGAATTAATTATCTTTGCTGGAAATGTCTGGTTTTCATACTAAAAGAAAGAATCTCACTTTACCCGGACGGCATATAGCAAACTCTGGTATAACGAACCAGAATAAAAAGGTACGTAATAGTAAGGTAAACTATAGCAGTGTTTGTTGCAAATGAATGTTGATGATTTTAAATGATTTTAGAGATTGGATAATGCATACAATAATGATTTATTTAACATTTTGAATATATTTGAATACACGAGAGAAAGATTTAAGAAATGATTAAAACGAACTAAACTGTACAACCGTCACCACATTTCGCAATATTTTGGCATATATATAACAGCAATTATAATTAAATCTAGAGATAATACAACTAGGCGATCTATTTTTCTTCCAGGTACAATAATGTACAGGTTTTGTTGCGACCCTTCTCAATCTCAATAGTATTTTTCATCATTAAAATATATTTTTATTAGAACATTTTTAAAGAGAATAAAATATTTTGTAAAATTTTTAATTAGCGCGCCCAACCTTCCAAATGAGTAAATGATTGGTGGAATCCTCCCTCCCGGATAAGTCCCCAGCGGGATCTCCAACTCCGGCAACCACGCCAGAGAAAGTCGCTGAAGTTCCGGCGAGAGGAGCAACCCCGCGAAATTCTTCATAGCCGTCCCCTCCACTAATAACAGTCCAACAGTCCCTGTTCACACAACAAGTTAAAAACCTGACCTGACCAGTGTGCCCGTGACATAACGGGGAAATCTTCGGGTTTTGTCCGTTAGTCGGAGTAATGGTGAGTAAAACCCCGGCACTGGTTCCAATCCAAAGGGATTTATCCGGCGCGGCTAAAAGCGCAGTTACACGAAGACATGCGCTTTTATGCTGGCGGATAATATCATCGCAGCCTGTAAAAAAGAATTTAATTACAAAGTGGATAAAATCCTTTTAAATTAGTTTTACATTACCTGCGAGTATTTTTGTAACATCCGGAGTTATATTAATTTCCGCAAGAGATTCATACGAGACTGCGTTATAGCATTTAATAATGCTTGTTTGTTGCACTGCAAGCCAAACTTGTTGCTCAGCCGCTACCATAGCGGACACCCCGCGTGCCATTTGGTTCCCGTCGATGACAATTTGAATGATGTGAAGAAGTTCCAGCATCCCTCCGGTATCTGAATAGACTTTGATTTGGGACCCGCAAGCACACCAAAGGTAGCCCTGGGCGCTGATCATTTTCGTCACTGGACTCATCGAAGAGCCAATTGTAACCCAGCTGGGTTCATTGATTTGCCATCCTTTCCCATCTGTTCAAAAATCATACACGTTCGTATTCATTATACACTACGCAGACTTAAAATTCAACTACTTGTCCATTATAAGGAAGGTTCACTATAGCGGAGTTTGTACTTACTGGAACAACGATTATAAACAGCAACATCTCCATTTCCAAGGGACACGAAAACCCGGCGATCAAGAAAGCTACTTATTCCGGAGAAAAGAATGTTTAATTCGTTAAATTGTGTTCTTTTTTAATTACCAATTAAATTCTATTTAATGATTTATATACTTACACCATGGAAAGTAACGGAGACTTGTGGAGCACCTTGTGCCTGTTTTTCTTCACCCGGACACTATCCGAACAATCATAAACATGCAAAGAGCCATCCTCCGTGCCCAACCAAACGGTCCAGTGCTCATTTGTCGATTTATCTTTAAAACTAGGCCGGAACCTGTGCTCCTCTTCACTTTCATACCCTAAAGAATGAAAGTTTGCCAGGGGATGACCACCTGAGGCCTCATGAGATCCAGAAAAGGACTCGGCATGGTACACCCCAGTAGCCCCAAGGGGGGAGTGTGGGGGTGGCGATACAGAAATAATGCAAGTAATCCTTGAATTGCAAACCCCATTGCACGAAGTAATTGCAGGTTCTGGATGCAAAGTTAGGATGCAAATTTGTCCAACATATCCATCAGAATTGGCAACCCATAAATCAGTCAATTCCAAAGATTTATTCCCTTTGTTAATCAAAGTGACTGGGGCTGCACAAGACAACTGCAGCCCTGCCCGAGTCTTTCGAATGGGAAGGGCTTGAAGAAACTGGACCTGTGGCAGTTTCCCAAATCCGTATCGAGCTGTAAATAAAAATAATTATTATTTCGTTAACGAGTAAAATATTTTTAAACTTACTGAACTTTGCGAGAGTCTCTTGAAAAGTCTCAACCCATGAGATCTTTTTGTCAGCCGAGCCAAAGATAACTTTGTACGCCTCCGGTGTGTCGCTGCCAATTTGAAAAAAAAAAGATTCCAAACGTTCAAGGTTGAGCCAAGTCATAGCATCAAGAAATTATAAAATAATATTAGTTTTTAAATAGTCAAACTCCGTTATAACGAACCAGTTTGGTACGTTATATAGAAAGTTTGCAGAGAGTGTAATAATCTAATCTTTTCTAACCCGTCACTCGTTCTAATCTCAATTTCAAGCACGTCTGCGCTCCCATCCCCACCAGCGCCACTGTTCCCATGGTGCCGTAAACCTGAGGCGAGATCCCGGAGGACCTCATCAAGTCCGACATGAGGACATTTAAGTAAATTAGCCAACTCCATCATTTTATTAATAGTTTTCAAATCATCTGTTTCTTCATGCGCTGCCAAAGAAGCTGTTGAGGAAATAGCGGAAGCTCCGGCGGCCGCTCCTCCAATGGCTCCTTTGCTGCTGCTACTACTGCTACTGCTTGTGCCACAGCATCCTTCAATTTCATCATTTGAAATGTGCACATCCGTCAAATGAAGTTTCATCAGGAGTTTAAACTTGCAACCTTCAAAATTATTGGCAGGGTTTGGTGGTTGACTAGAAGAAAGAAATAGGAAATCAATCATCTAATTTTTCACAAAAAAAATGAGTCAGAGCTCACAGCAGAGCTAGGTCAAAACCCTGGGTTTTAATAATTTCCCCACCCGAACCGGGAAATATTGTTAGACATAGATTTTAGGATAATCCTTGCCCATTTCCATTAAACCCAAGAGTGGAGTTTAGATTTCAACTTACGGAATCCTCCTCATGGTGCCCTTCCTTTTGATGGAGGCAATAACCAGTGAGTCAGCAAAGAGGAACAAAGCACGTTCCTTTTTTCCATTTGGGCTGTTGCACAACGTGACAACGTCATGTCTCACTAAATGACCCAAACCATAGGTCCATCCTTCAATATCAAACTCTTTCGTTCCGTTTAAATCCACTGAAGAACAGTTTATGTAAATTGCAAACTTTTTTATCTTCTCAAGAGCCATCTTCACTAGTGGATGATCATCATGATTGGGATCTGTGTGCTTAAGAAGTTCCTAAAAACGCAATGGAATATGAACAATCCCTATTATAAACAAATTGATGGAAATCTTTTTTTACCCCTAATCAAAATAATTTTGATTATGCAACGGAAATCTTTAAAGTGTTTACATTATTAGCAATTTTCAACTTACTTTGAGAAGTAGTTCATAACGAGGAATTCTTTGAATCGGCATAATAAGCAAAGAATCAACAGTCAGCTTGCCCCGATGTTGTCGTGCCTGAGTTTCAAGAAATCTTCCTAGTTGTGGCCTTGAAGTAATAGCAAGCTTAAGCGAAGACTTTGCGTTGTTCCAGTTGTTCACAAACAAAGAATAACAATCCAACAGAGTGGGCTGCTCAAACTAGGTTTTTAAAAAGAGTGAAAGTAGAAAACACTTTCCAAGGCACGCTCTCCCATAAATCTCTTTAAATCACAGTTAAACTCCGCTATAACAAACTAATTTTAAACGCCATGTAATATGCACAGGTTCGTTATAGCGGCGTTTCCTTGATTTACGTCTTACCGTATCAAGAAATACATTTCCCACGCATTGATTATCATCCGTCACGGTCCGCTGGAGTTCATCAAGAAGCTGCTCGTGATGGCGCAGAATTGGTGGAACCTTTTTAAAAACAGAATTTCAAGGGCAATAAAAAACAAGTACATCAACTTGTTATAAACTTTTTCATCCATTGTGCTAATTCTAAAATTTGAAAGTTATTACTTGAAAGAAGATTTCGTCAACCAGAGCATTATCCAAGATGTCAGAGGCCTTGAGAGGTTCAATGTATTTCTGTAATAGAATAAGTAGAGGTATCTTAAATCATGTCTCACGGAAAATTCTAAAATGATTGATACCTTCACAATGATTCGTAACGAGTCCACGTAGGACTTCTCTGTTTCCACAATTTCAGCTAGAACATGTCCTCGAGGACTTGAATCCTAAAAAAACAAACAGCTTTCTCCATACAAACTTTCTCCCTGGGGTAATATGATAAAAGCATACTTCCTTGTATCATTTTTCCAAATAATAATCGTTTTAACAACTTGTCAATTGACAAAGCATAAAAAGTTGTTGTTTGATGAAATGCAAATAATAAACCACGCACGGTATATTTACCAATGGAGAACAACGCAATTGAAAACGCATTTAACAAACCTCCGCTATAGTGAACCTTTCATATAGTGGACAAGTAAATTCTAAACGTAATTTTCATTATAGCGGAGCTTGTCCTCCTCTACTTTCCAATTAAATACGGGATTTCACAGCAGTTGTTTCCAATTAGAAAGTTCAACTGCGCCTTCCTACCTTCTTCCAATTATGTCGGTTTTTGCGTAACAGGTTTTATGCCTGAATGCAATGCTAAACAATCAAAAAGGCTTTGAAATATATTTCATCACGGACTCAACATTTTTCAATGTTCCCCAAGAGGGAAAAGAGTGAATTTTTAAGCCAATTATTGGAGAAAGTCTTTTTAAATAGATTTCGCAATGAGAAAAATGTGAATAAACAAAACTTGAAACCTGAGTTGAACGCATTTAAATTGGATTTTCAGCTATTTTTATAAAGTCTTTAATTCTTAAATTCTATTTACGACAAGATCTTAAAACTTTGGTGATAAATAAGCCAGTTTGATTTTTAAGTATTTAGTAAAGTTAAAAAGGTTAAAGGTAGGGTTTGATGAACTGGAAAAAACTGCAATGGAAGCAATTTCTAAGGGCAATGCAGCACAAGTTTTGGCTTTTCCCCCAAGCAATAAATATGTGTCGGGAGGACTTCCAAGAGTTTAAAAATGCTGGAAATGTACTTTCAAGGAATCGTTCTAATGTTGAAAGATTTTATCAAGTTTCAACATTTCGCCAAAAAATAAATTACTTTCTTTTGAAAATACAAAAGCGCTAAGCAGTTTAAATAACATGGTAGGGTTATGATTATTTAAATATAATGAATTTAGTTAGAATATTAAAGTGAAATTAGGAAATTAGTGGCAAAGCTCCCATTCTGGGGGACAATTAGTTAGCATTAGTAAATTAAAACCAGGTTAGCTTACTTCTCCATGTAGGATAGCAACAAGAGCGGCAATAGCAGCAGAAACAGCTTTTTCATTTTCACTATCATTTGGATCTCGTGCTGCGGAAGTACACCTAAAAACCGTCTGTTTCTCCTGATTTCTCGAAGTTGTCGGAACTTGATTGTCATTCACAACAACCTCAGGGGTTGGAGGCCTCCCTCCAGGAAAAACTGACAAGGTAGTCTTCACAATAAATTCACTTCCTTGGTGTTGCTGCTGTCCCTGTAGAAAGGGATGGAGTATAGTTTGCGGTTGGGTTGAAGTACCCGGTTTCGGAGTTGAAGGAGCCCCTGTCCCAGGAGGCTGGCGGCTAGTGCCCGGCATCTCATTGAAAAGTGCCGATTGCTGGTGAAGAGCAAGGGAGCGGAGCCCGTCAAAACTTGGCGCTGTGCTTGTCGTACTCCTTCCGTCCCACATTTCCACCTTTCTTTTACATTCAAAAATAGTCTTCCTTTTCACTTTCAGTCTTTTATTTTTTATCAGTCTTTCCGTTTCAAAGTCAAACCAGAACAGCGCTACACAGAACCTTGTTTCTTAAAATTAAAAGTTAAAAATGTTATTCCTAAAGGGCTTTGTTTGCTCTAGTTTTGTTTTCTACCACAAGCCAGCTACGTGCTCACGCTCCAACAAGCTGATCAAAAATGAAGCCAAAACTTTTCCAGTGAAAGGGAAAAACTGAGTTTTTTCTATGCAAGTTTTACTTTCCACGGGGAAAATTACGAGAGTGAAAGTCTGGATGGTTATTTGTCTACAGCTTTTGGCACACTAGCTTTTCTTCCTTAGTCACAGATGGATAATATACAGATGGAAAACAGCTTCAATACCTTTTAACTCCATTATCATTCCCTGGCATCATATCGACAAGATAAATACTGAACTACTACTGGGATTCTAATAAACTCCGCTATAACGAACATAAAAACAATATAAAATCCACTCTTGTCCATTATAACGGAGAGTTTCCATAAGTTAGACAATGCTACTTTCTCCGTTATCTAACACAATGATAACAATATCTTTATGCTTTCACTGCTTCTATTTGTTCTATATTTTACGAGGATATTTTTGTTAACACGAGTTAAGTAAGATGACACTTCTCAAGCGCCCCTTCTCACCTTATAATGATGATGGTGGCGCTCTTGAGCCAATATTTTTTTCCTAATCAAAACCAAAAGCATGAATAGTACATGTGCCAACATTTTTTCCAGCTTCCAAAAAAGTGAAAGCATCAGTGGCTAAGGAGACATCCATCTTCTCTGCAACATCTCTTTTTTGTATGACTGATGGAGTGAAAGTTGTACATTGCTTATTATACAGTTAGGAAAATTATGGAATATATTACAACTCTTACCAAAAACAGGGAGCCGTGTAAAGACTAGCTTGAACACTGAGGACACCAAAGTTTCTTTAAATACCCTCGGGTCAGATAACACCTTTTGCTAACATTTCGTTCTCGTTAAGATTTCGTTTAACTGACAAGTTGACTCTCGTTAAATAATTTTAGACGAACAGACAAACAACTAGCAAAACCATTACCGCTCCTTCGAAATAGAAAACAAGGGAAAATATATAGAACATGCCACAGGTGGAATCCTCTTGATTTTTATCTGGGGAAAGTGGACCGCCAAGTAAAGTGTCAGAACAGCAAATAAAAAAAGACCCGATGTGAAGTCTGAAATGAGCTGAAATGTTTCCTTGAAGTGACATTATTCATGTTTTTACAGTTTTTACGTAATTCATACGTAAAAGAAAAACCGTGCTCACGTCTTTTGTTCTTTTACGAGCATTCTACAGAGGTGAGCCAAGTAAGCGGTTGTAAAAACGGACATAAAATTTCTGCAAGGTTGTAATTTGACCATTTGAAGAGCGCGTGTAAATATTATTGCAGAAAATGAAGTGCCTTTTTAAAAAGGGCCATTAAAGTTTAACATTCACGCTTCAATCTTCTCTCCTTCAAAAGCACTCACAATCACAGATTTTCAAAAACGATTTAAACATAAATAATTTACGTTGCTATTTTCCTCAAAACCTTTTTTGTGAGCTCGAATTGTTCATAAAAAGTAATTAATTCCTCAAATTCTTAAATTAACTCCTCCAGATACAAAATAAAACCTCATTAGATCCTCCTTCCAAAAGATATACTTTTACTAGCGTAATTATTACACAGGTTTCCATTAAGAAAAATGGACTTTCTCCAGAATATTCACAATTTTTACAAGTTCCTCTGTTATTGTCGACCTTCCTTATAAAGTGATAAAACTGACTTTACCTGTCTTAGGTAAAAATATTAAAAGCAAATCTAATTGAGTCAATTCACAAAAGAAAGATATTTCTTGAATAAAACGCCACCCACAACGATAATAATACCGTAAATAAAAATCTTTATGAAAATATAAAACTCGTCGGCTCCAACATTGATAAAATTATAAAAAACCAGAATAATAAACGGAACGAGCTCAATAACAATTTCCCCCCTCCAAGGACATTGTCCAGAGGAGTGCACGAGTCAAAGACATGAAAGAATACGTCAACGAAAAACTTTTCTTTGTCTAGTCTTTCCATTTCCCGTTTTCTTTAGAAAATTCTTCTTTTTTCCTGTTTAGGAAAAAAAGTAAAAGTGCATTAGCCTATGAGTATTCTTACTGCGGTTGCACAAAACGGTTTTGGAGAAATTCCAAATAGGGGAAAATGCAACGAAGGGAAAAACTTTCTTGCATCATTGCTTAATTTTTTGCTTATTTCAGCGCTATGATGTAAAAAACTCTAGCAAACCTTATATGTCTGACTTGTTATAGCAAAATTTTAACTTTGCAGTTTTTGTCATAAAAACCAAAAATTTTTCGATTATCTCCCCAAAACATGGAACACTTTCACATCATCCACAACTCAATTAGAGAATTGCTATTGAAAAATAGTTCCCAATCTCCCATATTTCTCAAAGAGTGTGAAATTGATCTAATTTTGAAATCAATTAAGTGAATGGACGCACAACTCTTGTAACCTTGAACCTACACGAGCGTGCAATTGGAAATAAAAACCGTCGCTAATTCTGGCTTTCTATAAAACCCATCATTAAATTCATCTTTTGTACTTTTTTTACTGTCGGAGTTATTATTTTCCGCAATCCTCTAAATGACAAAAGATTAGCTTCCGGAATAAAACCCAAGAGCATAAAGAAATTAACGACCGTGGAAGAAAGGAAAAACGGGTTTTTTTATTATTGATGGATTTTATTTCTTGTTTTTGTAAAAAGATTTTATCGGTTTTTGATACAAGGACAAAGCAGTAAAAATAAAAAGGTGACAACTTACGAGCTGCCTACGCTGAGGTTCAAACGTGGCGTTGAGTTCTGCAGATGAAGCCGCGTATAAAAGTTGTGAAGGGCTGGATGCCGTTCTTTGATGAAACGCTATTGGAGCACCGTCTTAAAAAATAATTTAATTTAAGTACCGACTAATTCTCCTCGTTAATTAAATTCCTTACCTCTTGATTGATAATGTGAAACAGGTAAGTTAGCGCTAATCTTCCTCGATCTATTGTTCAAATGCTTTTGTTTAGTCAGATTGAGATCATCCATTGAAGACATAAGAAAGGTCAGCTTTGATGCTTGCGCGCTCTTATCCACACTATCACTTTCTCCTTGAGTTCTACTTGGCGAGCTAGACTTTGACTCTCTTAGAAATTCAAATGTATCATAGTCTCGATTTCTCGGCACGAGTTTTTTCATCTCTGCCTCCAACATCTCCCCATAAGGTCCCCTTAGCGGTCTGGTATTATACCTCCGTGGTAAATTCTGCCTGTAAACATTTGGACTACTCAGACTATTCACTCGCTCAGCATCTCCGGAGCTACTTGCCTCGTTCTCGTTTGAACTTTTAAAATAAGACTGGCTGGAAACTGAAGACTGGGGTAAGGAAGTGGAGTGGAGATTATTCGCAGATCTTGCCCCACTTGGTGTGTCCGTTGCATTTGAAGAGCTACACCTCATCGTGGAGTCCAGCGCTAGGGCGTCAGTCAAAGGAGAGTTTTTTGTACTGAGAAGAGGCCGAAGACCACTGGGGCCGGGGTTGCCTCCCGTAATTATCGGGGGACTCGTACACCCATCACTTTGTCTATCGGATTCATCAGATTGTCCAGAAGATTGCCTAAAAAGCCCGTGCTTATCACCATCCTCTTCCCCTCCAGAAATTGAAGCTTGCTTATCATCTCTGTCTAAATCTAAAAGCACGTGTTTCTTCCGTTTCGGGCTTACATTAGCACTACTACTGGGACTTGGTTCATTTGGAGGGATAAGATTAGAGTGGGCTTCACCTTCACCTTCTTGATCAGCCGTGGGCCCCTCCTCACTACTACTTCTATTAATAATACTTTCCTCCCGAATAAGTGGAGGTGAGCGAATTAACTGCGGTTTCCCATTTCTTTTAACCCCCTCCCTCACACCCCCCTCCGTGTTATCATCACAGCACTTAGCCCCTTCGTTTTTGTCACTTTCCAACATCGGAATGGGATTGGAATCACTATCTTCACTAATCAGCTGCTGCTGTTCATTCCCAGGCTGAGTTTCACAAGTTCCACACTCACTGGCAGCAGCCACCTCCATATTGGAAACACTTTCCACAATATCACCACCTCCACTTGGCAAATCCTCAGAAATCTGGGTTAAATACTGCGGAAGATAACTTTCTCTTAAATTATTGTCCAGTTCATTTCCCTGCTCACTGCAATTACTATCAATTTGTTCCATAATTGTGTAATTTTCTAAACCGGAAGTACTCTCATCCCCACCATCCACACTATTGCTAATCATTTTATATTTAACATTATGAGTTCGGGGAAGTGTTGCGGAGCCAGATGCGTAGGACTTGTTCATGTAACAAAAAGCAGTAGGTTTTAGCGCAATAGGAGATCTCGGATTCCTCACATATTTCCCCTCAGAGGTTATGTCAACTTGTGAGAAAGAAGCCGACCGGAATGGAATCGTTCTTGTTGGAAGCCCACTGGAACAATACATAGACGTGGATTTGCACAGCTCGGGAATTTCCGAACACTCGTGAATACTCTCCTCATCCCAAATGTTGTTAGCGGAAGCATCCGTTTTCGAACCTTGCAATACATTTGCAAAGACGCCATTCATCCCATGCTCGTCCCGACCTTCCTTTCGAGTTCTTTTTTCTTTTCGACACGATTCTTCTTCGTGACTCCTTTCTTCCTCTCCTTTCGAAACTACTTCTTCAACTAATTGCAAATGCTGTTTTTGCATGTCCAATTTGTGTTGTTCGAGGTCTCTACATAAATTACTTAGGTCATGATGATGCTGCTGCAACACCACGTTTTCCTTAGAACAACACCCCGATGGTGAGGTTGGAGGTGATGGATTCACTAATGATTGACAACCAACTCCGATGTTTAACTCCGATTCTTTGTCAATCCAACTTGTTTTTATTTCTACTTCATTTGTAGCCACTTCATCTCCCATTCTACACAAAATATTCTACTCCAAAACACACTTTCACAATTTTACATGTCCACTCTTCAAACTTTAAAACCAAATGACACAAAGTTTAAAATTTTCTCTTTAATCCTCACAATCAAACTTGTTTATAACGAACCTGTGGATAAGTACAATTACGTTGAGTTGTAAACCTGCAAACTTTACATAACGTCCCCACTTTATTCCGTTACACCGGAGTTTATTTATCATTCATATTTTTTCTTCATAAAATTTCGCAAACAGATCAAACGTTAGAAAAACCGTTTAGAAATGCAGATCATCACCTTTTTAAAGTTCTTAAAATAAAAATTCCACATTACACGCGTTTAAAAATACACTTGTGTGGTTTGTTGCCGTTGAAAACGGTTGTAGAGCTGCAGTATAAATCAGAATTAAATAGATGTTTACATAAATATCTAATTTCTCTTAAATTTTCCCAATATCTATTGCAATTATACGTGATTTTCTTCTGGCAATGACAATATTGTCGCCGTAGAATTACGGAGCCACAAAGTCCGTGGCCGTGGGAGAATAAAAAACTCCTTCCTTTCTTCCGTTTTACAAGTATTAAATTTCCTGTGCTTTTTCAAACTTATGCCAAAGAATGATTTTAAAATCCTATCTCAAAATGTTCAGAACAAGTTCGAAAGAGTTTTTAAGAGAGGGTCACCCCTCTCATGCTTTCAATATCGTTTGTTTTTTCTGCAAACAAATACATACTGAAGACCATAGAAAAACTATTCCCTTCCTCCTCAACTTTTTACATGCTTTGCGTTTTGAAACTCTGCTATAACGAACATAAAAATAGCACACGATGTTTAAAATTTAACATAATGTCCACTATAGCAGAGTTAAAAACTAGTCTTCATACATGTCAATCTATGCACTCGTTTCCAACAAGTTCAGTTCCAAAGAAAACAACATTTTCAAACGATACTGGCTACATCGCTACATTTTAGTTCTCCGCTCTAGAAAATCACTGAGGAAGGTAAAAAAATACGTTTTGCCAAGAAGCATTTCCCCCTTAGGCTTCCGCTTAGGCCTCTTAACAAAATATCTTCCAATCATTTAGGGGCTGTCCATAAATCACGTGATTTTCAACACTGTATAAAAACCTACAAAACTTAAATGATATCCCTAGGGTCTTATACTCCTCTTCCGGTGATGTTCTTTATGGACAGGGTCTTAAAGAAAATATCTTGTGAAAGATGATGTGGAATAAAAACCGCTGAATGAAATAGCAAACCTCATCATAAACCGTATTATTTATGATGATGGAAAAGGGGAAAAAATCTCAAAATAAAAGCCTTTCTGTTTGCCAGAAGTTTTTTGGAAGGAAAGATGACGAAAAAATCGAAGACAAGCTGACTGACTCAATCCATACTTTTCCCATCAAAGTCGGTTTTGCAAGACAGAATGGCTTCATGTTTTAAAATAAACGGACAAAAATATGACATCATCTTACAATGATGATCATTCAGAAAATAAGTCGGCATTTTTCATCTATGGACCTCTCAAAGGGAAAATTTTAAATTATGCAAGAAAGAAAACAAAGCCAATTAACATTTTATTTTACGTGCCGTTTAAGCCTTGCTATAATCGAGACTTTTCCTTGTCCAAAAATAGCCAACGGGAAGTAGTTAAAACGCCGTTAAGAAAACCAGTCAAAACAAAACACCCAATTACTACGCCTTCACTTTGGAATGTTTAAAGGTGTCCAAAAAAGATGCAAACATATGAGTTAATATGAAAATCAATAATTCTAATAATTAAACAACGTAATTAATAATTAAATGTTAATATTTCTTAAAGCTCAATAACTGAACAAAGAAAGAATTCTCATAGAGAATAGAACATCTGCAGCTTCTCAGACTGCCCCGTTTTCAGTGTGGGAACGGACTTTGGTAAATGTGCAGATGGGATTTGTTTTGGTTTTGCACTTTTTTAATTAAGATTTTAACTGACATTAAAATTAATACAAAGTGTTTTATTATTAAGGACATTATCCCAATAAAGGTAAACCATGCTGATTCGGTGGTTGGATGTTGTAAAACTGGGTACGTTTTAATTACTTTTATTCACAAACAATTTAACAATAGTTACTTAAATTAGAAATTATCTTGACAGGTGACAGGAGGGCAGCTTGCGAGTTAATAATTTTGCGAAGAAATCTATCCTCAACTACCTTTTTACAGTATCCAACTGCAAATTCTTACGCTAAGGATGGTCGCGGAACAAAGTTAACTCACTGGGTAAAGTTTTAATGAAAATAATCACTGCAATTAGCAACCTTTAAGCATTTAATGATTTCAGAAAGAGGAGGCGAAACTACTAAACAATGTCACGCGTGCCTTAGCCCATTACGATGACTTCTACGCCAGCGTTTACGGAACACAATGGCCCTCATTGAGACTAGGTTTGTTATCCCCGGCAAAGTACATGGCCATTCCGAACACTTTCACCGGAAATGTTGACGTAATCTCTGGAAAACTCCGGCAAATGGGGTCATTTAACGTTCGTCAAATTTGGGAACAACAGGCCAAACTTATTGAAAATGAGAAGAAAGAATTCGACATGAAGAAAGATTTGGGACGACTTCACCAGTTGGATTTAACACTGGAGTCGATTGCAGCTACTAAAAAAGCGGAGGAAATGGATATTATTTATCAAAATGCTCCGACAAGTAAAAGACAAGACATGGAGTTGGGAAGGGAGGGAGGTCGTGTGGTTTCAAGTATTGCTCAAGGTAAGAATTAATTATTTGTTCTGTCTGTGAACTCTTTAATCAAAGTTGTGTTAATTTTATAACAGCCGGTTCACATTTCGTCCCCGCTACAAAACTAAAAGGAGTGGAAGACTTCACATTTGATTCTGAATATTTCTCTTCATACATTCGTAAGAATGACGAAGAAGGATCTGACTCATCAAGTGTGGACGATGAGCAAGAAGTGTTATTTTTAAAGGCGCCTATCACAACCCCCGAATTTCCAAAACTTTTACTTCCTCATTCATTCGAAAACGGGTCTTCGATGATGTTCCCTCCTGCAGAGAGAGACGAGGCTTCAGGTAAAATAAAATACTATTCTTAATACTTTATAAAATACTTTTTCTTTTACTCTTTTTTAAAACGTAAATCTGGAATTAAAATCTTTAGATCTTCGAAATTACATTTGTATAAATGGAGGCTCCATCATCCCAGTAATCGCATTAGACTGTCGCCCAGGAAATAACTTTTTAGACTTGTGTTCCGGACCAGGGACAAAATCTCTTTTATTGTTAATGACAATGGCGATAGATTCGATGGTGTGCAATGACGTGGATGCAAATAGACTAAAGAGAGTACAAAGGATATTCAAAGAATTCATAGGTAATCACCAATTTGCATTTACGGAGTCATCAATATTTTTAAAATAATTAATATTGCCTAAATAATTTACTATTTTATCGTTTTCAGGCGCGGAACACCCTCCCAACGTATCCTACACCAGATTCAACGCAGCAAAATACCCAGCCGTAGAAGAGTTCTCAAGAGTCCTCGTAGACGTCCCTTGTCTCAACGACAGAGTATCCTGTACAATCTCAGACAACAACATCTTCAAAGCTCGGCGAACTAAAGAACGTCTCCAACTTGTTACAACCCAAAGGGAAATTCTCCTTTCTGGATTTAACGCTCTTGACAAAAACGAAGGAAGTACAATTGTCTACTCCACGTGTACCCTAAGTCCGGTTGAAAACGACGGAGTTGTGATGAACGCTTTGAAAGAAACTGACGTTAGGAACTTACACATTGACTTGATAGGACTAATGAAGCTAATCACACCTTTTGAAAGGGCTGGGGTTTTTAAAATAATGCGGACCCGATGTGGTGTCCTTATCATGCCAAACGTTGCTTCTAATTTTGGCCCTATGTATGTTTCCCGAATCGTTGTTCACCACCCCTTAGGTCAGCAAATTAACGAAACTAGTCCTGTAGCTGATTCTCCAAATCAAACAGTTTAATTATTAAGATAAAGATTATTTATACTTTTTACTAAAAATAAGTCAACTTTGAAATAAAAGTGCGAAAAACTATGAAAATAAAATCTACAAAAAAAACTCAATTTGAATCATTTTAATATTCAATAATAATCCATCTTAAACGCAAAAAAGATAAAAAAACATGCAGAATTGCATTCCAAACATCACACATCATCCAATTTCCATTCCCAGATCATAATTTTATGAAATGAATGTAATAAATGAAATTCTAAAATCAATCTCATAATGCCCCACACCCAACCACGTTCAGGAATTCCTGCATCCCTGCCCTCATTCAAAGTTGTTATTACAATAAATTCCGCTAATTGTCTTCGCTTTTTTAAAGTTTTTAACTTTTTATTACAATATTACATAAGTAGTGTGACAGAGACTAGAAGGAAGCCTGCCTCTCACAAGTGGACAAGTTTTACCAAGAATAAAAACAGGAAAAAAATGAAAATAAAATAAAATAGCTTTATAATGTTAATTTATAATAAAATTAAGTTGTTTTTTAATAGATAAAAGGGAATAGACATACAGAATGTAAGAAAATGACATAAAATGACAATTCTTTTTTCCCTTACCTCCTCCTTTTCTTAATTAATTGTTCTTAACATATTTTGTATACACTTAAGCTTAACATCATTTACTTATCATTACTTAATTACTTATTGCAGTTAAAACTTTGGCAGCACTCAGTTTCTCCCTTCTGTTGAATCCCAAGCGTCATATTGTTTTCTTCATCTTCCTAAATGATTTCTAATAATACGTTTCATTCTTCTAAGGACAAGTCATTAGTTTTAATAGATTTTTAAGGAAGAGGACGTTCCCGATGATGACCACAACATCCTTTCTTAATTTCCCCTCAAAATTAATTTTTCTGATACACTCTCATTAACAAAATCACGTATCCCTTCATGTTTAATGAACTTTTTACTACTACACTGATTTCATTTTCTACAAAGTCTACAAAATTGAGCTCTAACTCATTCAAGTAGACCGACCCTTTGAAGTTTTAAAGATTTCGAGTATAAAATTCACTAAAAATAGATACAAGAGCTACCTAACCATTTTATCGACATTGAAAGTAATATCGAAAATGTTTTTTTTTCTAAACAGGAAAAATAATAAAAATGATTTATTTGTAATTAAATTGGTGATCATTGAACGATATACGGAATTAGCCGTTTAAACCAATCTCTGTGAAGTATTTGTTGCTATTTACCTATCCTTTTTCTAACAAACTCACTTTTGTAAATTGCAAGGTCTGTGAGTAAGCAGAGCACATTTCGATTTCATTTTTAATTAACACCAAATATAAATCTCCTGTAATGTGAATACTTTTTTAAACCGTAGTTAAAAGATAGGCTATCATCACGTCTGGTCAAGTCGTGCTTGAAAATTCCATTGATTAGAGAAATTAAGTCATCCTTTAAAAAAACGTTCTACCACACCACTCGAGCTAAACAGTATGACGATGGTAGTCCTTTTAATGAAACGTTGGTTTTCTGGGGCAATGGAAGAATAAAAAAGTGACAAGATTATGTAAATACAAATTAAAATGATCCCTGCCTTCAATGACTACAGCGATCATTTTTTGTGAACAATTTTTATGCCACTGTTGTTGACGATCCTTCAGTGGAAGTGGAAAGAATGGTAGTTGTAGACCTGGGTTGGTATGAACTGCTCACAATGGTAGTTGTACTTGGAATAATTGTCGTGGTTGAAGTTGTAGATCTTGACGAAGAAGATGAAGAAGTTACTGAAGGGGTTGTACTTTTGTTTTTAGCATCTGGATTCGGTACTTTAACCTTCCTAAGGCGATACCGTTTCTGTGGATTGGCCCCAGTTGAGACAACCCGGCTTGTTACTGAAGTAGTAACGACGCGACCTCCAGGAGAGGAAGTGATTCTGGTGCTGGAGGAGCCCGTTGATGAAGCCCTCATGGGCTCGGCGGTAACTACCCCGAATCCAGCGCCCGATGCGGTAACTCTCTTCTCCGAGTGGTTGTGGTTGGGATGGTGGTGGTGAATAGCTTTGCTTTTATGGAATTCAACTCCCTTAGACTTGACAATTTTTGCTTTATAAGGCTCCTCCGTTGGGCCACTCGTGCTTACCGAGATTACCGTTGTGGAGGAAACTGGGGGTCTGGGGGAGGAGCTGGAGATTACAATGGGCTCAGAAGATTCCTTTGTAAATACTAAGGGGGCAACAACAACACTGTTTTCAACAGCTTTTGGCTGTGATTCTTGCTTCGGCTTCCGAGGTTTTCCTTCGTTTGTGTTGACAGTGAAGGAAGTTGAAGGGACGATTCTGGCGGAGTCGTGGAATTCTCTGGTTTCCTTTGAAGATTCAAAAATCACTTCTCCTAAAGATTTCGTCGTGGAAGTAACTGGAGCTCCTGTGGTGGATGTTGGGGTGTTGACACGAGCCTTCACACGGCGAACTTTTTGCGGACGAATTGTTCCAGTGATAATCTGTCCATCTTGACTTTGCGTTGTGGGAGTGGCTTGAGAAGCTGAAGCTTTGTTTAAAGTATATGGGACAACTGTAGGTCCAGCAGAGTTGCCAGTGTTGTAATTAGTAGCGAAATGATAATGTGGGAATTCCTGACTCTGAACAATCATCGGCACTGGAAGTACCCTTGGGGGTTGTCCAGCTAAGGGGATCTGTTCAATATGAGAGAAACTAACTGGCGGTCCTCTGAATCCGGATGGTGGAGGCCCAGCAAGAACTTGTGGGGGAGGGGGTCCAAAAGGCAAGAAAGAGAAATCATGATGAGGTCCAACATACTTTTGCACGTATTGATTCCCATCCCCAGGTCTGTTTTGTGGGATAAAAGCAAACTTTTGTGGGGGCCTTGGCTTCCCAAATGGTTTTCCAAAGAAGGTGATCTCCCGATGGAATTGATTTGGATGGACAGGGGCTTGCTGTGGAGCGCTTCCTTGTTGTTGCTGGGCGTTATTAGGAAGCAAAATTTGATTCCCAACTAATCTCGCTCCAACAGGGAGGAGTGTAGCGGTTTGAAGAATCTGAGGAACGGGGGAAGGTCCAACAGTTGGCACGGATTGCAACCCCATTGAAGTTTTAATTGTTGTGGATTGCGAAGTAATTGGAGCACTTGAAGGCTGCACTTGCTGTCCTCCCGATTGCTGTTGAACTGTTAGTAAATGCTGTTGTTGCATAACAGACTGGAGCCCTTGCTCGTGTTGTTGCTGGGTAGATGGGGCAGCAGCAAACTGGAATCTCAAAGGGGGACGGAACTGAGGACGCCTTGCTTGTCTTCTGGGGAAGAAAAAGCTAAAAATCGACTGATGGTTTGAAGCCTCAGGGAAGTTAAAAAAAGAAGGGCGTTTGTTAAACTGCTGTGGTCTAATTTGCCCCGCAATTTGCGGGTTTTGCGCACTAGCCGCAGTTGGGGCATGCTGAATAGGAATGAATTGATATTGCTGTGGTCTCTGAAAAACAGGGGCTGGGGAGCCAGGGGCCAAGGGGAAATTCAAAAGAATATTAGGAACTCCTTGGGATGCCTGAGGCTGTACAGCATAAGCCGTTGGCTTCACAACAGCGTTAATATTTGTCGGAGCTTGCATAAACATAGTTGGAGGGGGTTTCTCCACCGCCGGAATCCTCCTTCCTAAATAATGCGATTGTTGCGTGGAAGCAGTCATGATTTGATCCGGGAACGCCTCCACCCTTTTCATATGCGCTTTCGCAGTAAAATCCCGAATATGCTGGAGCTCCTCCACCGTAAGCGGAGCAACTGCTCCACCCAGCATAAAACATGCTGAAAATATGGCAATTATTTTAAACATTTTGAATAACGTTCCCCACTTTATTTAAAAACAAAATTACTGAACACTAAATAGTTTCACAGTTTCATATCGATTAACAAATCCAAAAACTCCTCTTTAATTAAACACACTTCACCACACTAATTAACTAATTATTTGAGGAGATGAGGTTCCTCAAAGGTTTTTTAACTTTTTAAGTCTATAGCCCTTATCAAGAAACCATTTCAGGATCCTTTGAAGCTTTTGATAAGCCTCTCTGTATCTTATCCCATCACTGGTTGAAAAACAACTAAAAAATTTTCCGGCACTCTTTCTTCATTTTAATGAAAACGCATTCACTTCCGTGCCTGACCATGAAGGGGATATCGAAGAGGTTATCAATGAGTGGGTGCCTTACGCGCGTTAAAAACCATTTTATGCTTCAACCTCATCCTTCTCACCACCATCAAACATGTTCGCCACTTGCAAACTTAACAGAGACGTATACAGCGCAGGGCTAATGCATCCAGAGTGACCCAACCCCTTGCAGGTCATGTAAATGAAAAAAGAACTTCCTTTCAAATCCTATTAGTGCATTCTATGCTTCGTTATGTGAAGGAGCTCCCCTCCTTGCAGCGATAGGAATGGGTTCCTTTTTGAAGCGTTGCTAATCCTGTTACGTACATTTTGCTCATCCATTTCCTTTAACTTATTTTTGTTCATTTTATTTCAACTAACCAGATCCTTTCAGATTCCTGTTCTATTCTCTCCTTTTGCTATTATATTACCGATCTGTTGCGTTTTTGATGATTTAATCAAAGAGATTGAATGAATAAGAGTCGCTTTCGCTCTTAAAAGTCAACAGGGTTATCACAGTCCTTTATTTTCGTAGTAAACATGTGCGTTGCTATGCCCACCTTCATCACCTTTACGATTTCAACAATTCCCTTTCATTCATCAATCCTATCTGAAATTCTATTCTTGTTGACTTCTTCTTTTCTCTTGGCAACTTTTAACAAATATTACGTGAGAAAAGTAGCTTGTTTTGTACTTTTTCATACAATATAATAAAGTTTTTAATTGATCCACCTGCGCTTGCCTGTGCACGCGTCCACTTCAACAAAATTATCGAAAATATAGATGAATAATATTCAATACAAATCCTATTGATTGTAAAACTTCTATAATATATCAGATAAGGTTAAAAGTACGGCTAAAAATAAACTTTATTAGTAAAATGGTTACGTGATAAGGCATTATAGTTCTCTCTAATACTTTATTACGTATGTTTATACTGAATAACAATTGAGTTGTTGTTTAAAGCTACGTGTGAAATTGCACTTTTGCTCTCAAACTTTGTTTTTCTTCTTCTCGATTAATTACTATTTATAAAAACAGGTGTTAACAACATTCTCGATAAAAGCCTAGTCATAGTTAGGCATTTACGTAGAAAATGAAAAACTGCATCCTTCACGTAAACTGTTATGCCATTAAATATCCCTGCGTGCTTTTCCTTTTAATTTTCAAGCCTTTAACTACATAATATTTTAGTTTTTGGCAAGTAGTTTTTAATGATGTTTTCATGTAATTCAAGTAAAGATCACAAGCCCAGTACAACTTCTTTGTTACGCGTGACACAATAGAAAATGGAAAAGTTATAAAACAAAAGATTTAAGCATAATTTACTTTTTTTGCAAAAGGTTAATATAGTTTTGATGTGGATTGCGCACTCTCATTTAATAATGTCGCTACAAATTAGATCAACAATTTTGTGGTGGACATTTTATTTAAAATCACGTGCTTATAGGACAAAAAATAGGTAACTAGGTAAGGAAAAAATATCTGAACAAGCGCATTTGAATTATTACAGTGTCTGGTATTTCAACTAATTTGCGTGATTATTTAACTACTCTCATGATTAGTGGGAAAGGGTGTAGCTATGTGCACAGGAATCCAGATTTGATTTCCTTTCTCAAATTGAGAACAAATTTTTGTCACAGAATCAACTTTAATTTGAAATTCCTCTCGTAAATCAAAATAAGCAAAATGGATTGACGTTGTGGTGGGGATGGTTGCAATGTAAAAGACATGTTTAGTCACATTCGTAATTATTTCGCATCCGTATGACTCGTTACAGTACAATAGCAGATCAGGAAGTCAATCAGTGGGGAAAAATGTTAAATAACAATCGTAACAGATCACAGAAAAGTTCACTACATTGTATCTGGATTAGACACTGTTCATTAATTACATCACTTACAGGAGCTTTACACACCATTGCTACTGAGATGAACTGAATCATGCAAGATATCTTGTGAGATCCCCTTTCCCAAGGCTGTCATATAATTAATGCACAGCCCCTTAAAATAATGCAAACAAAGTTACAAATTGTATAACCTCATCAATTCAAAAGCTAGTCCACTTGAGTAAAAGATCGCATTTTTTTCAAACCTGATGATTTTATCAAAGATAATTAATTTCAGAGAAGAAGGGCCATTAATTTTAACTAATGGATGGATAAGGTTGCTTTTTAAAAGGAAGAGATTTCAAAATAACGTCTGTGTACACTGAATTATACGACAAAATCATTGAATGACCTATCCGTAACAAAAACAATTTACCACACCCTTAAACATGGAAAAAGTAGCAGGATGAGTTATCTTGACACTATGCCTTATCTTTATTGTTTTTCTACGTGAGGGAGCAAACAAAAGACGCACTAGTTTATTTTCAAATGCTTTCAAAACAAAATCAATAAATATTGATGAAATAATTACTGAAATCGGAGCTTCATTAAGCTAATTTGCGGACTGGAAGTAAATTTTGCATTGATTAGCTTAATTAACATACAAGGAAGTTAATATGATCGGTGCGTAGTTAAAAAGGGCAAAAAAAGAAGTTACTTGTTGTTTTCTAATGCTGTAACAACAAAATATGTTACAATTTTTTATATAAAATGCGTAAATCTTTTCCTTTTGGAAAAAAATATGTCGGAAGTTAACGGAGTCAACTTTTTGTCCATAAACTATTATATATTACAGGGTAATTGAGTGATAAAGTTATAAAAACATGAACTACATTTTAACATTTTTTCCCTCCATTTCCTCCCTTTTTATTATGTAACAAGAGCTGTTAAAAGAGACAGAAGTTTACAGCACATTTTCATAAATGTATGAATAATTTTCAACTAGGTACATTATAAATCATAAAAAATAGTTAACAAGGACATGCATGAGTAGGCTAATCAGTAGCTAATCACTAGGATACTAAATGTTTTAAAAACCCTCAAAAATACTTTAAGATTACATAAATTAGTTAAATCCATTACTTATGAAGCATGGTTGAAAAAAACGTGTTATCTTGAAAAGGAAAAAGGAAAAATGATATAACTTTTGAAACGTCTAGAACTGTTCTACCACGTGCAAGTAAGCAATAAAAGACTAAACAGATTAAACAAATAGTTAAATAGCTTATCGTTTAAAAATCTAAGATTATTTTCAATAAAGAGATATCGCTAATTTGAACAAAAAACTTAAACTACCTACACAAACTATCTACCGCTGAAGGCGCTGGCTCTCGTGTGTGCATCTCGTTTTTGCCCATTGCATTATTGCTGCAGTTTTTGCATTTCCACCTCCACCTTAAAATCTTTTTTGCTTCTTTGCAAATAAACGTACTCTTCGTAGTCAATGTTTACTTGTGTGCGTGATCTTTAATGATAAAAACGTTAAACATGAGCAATCACATTCTAGAAATTTATAGATTATTGTTATTGCAAAAATATTGTATCATGTCGTCGTTGAAAATTTTAGTATCATACCTTGCAAGTCATTTATCGTTTTTGTCTTAAATTTGTATTTTAAAAGGATGTACTTTAAACTCCGCTATAGTGAACAAGTAGTTTTAAGGGCATAACGATTTCAAGTTCGTTATAGCAAAGTTTAAGTTAAAGATTTTGACTCTCCCAGGCCTAAGGTCATAGTCGGGTTAGGCTTCTTTTCCTTCCTTTAATTTTTTTACACGCACACTTTTGTAGCTGTTGCTGGTACACCGTTGTTGCGTAAGGTTGTTGTTTGTTGAAGATAAAAAGACATTTTTTTCTTGGCAAAATATTACAAAACAAATATGGACGAACGTATTTAAAATTATCATTTAAGGAAATGTAAAAATTTACGCAGTACCTTGACTATTGACTTTCACTCTCTTTCATACAAGATAAAAGCACATAAAAATATCCTTTATTCCTGTTTCCTTTTTTTATTTAACGTGCGTAATTCACCAAATGGGCTTGACCGCCTGACAAAAGTTAGCATATTAGCTAACCAAATAATCTGACGTAATAGTAACAACCAACAAATCTAATATTTAAAATCAAACCTTTTATAAAATGTTTATTTTTTACAATTGATATAAAAACAAAATACCACAAAGCGCACTTATATTTAGGTAGAATTAGAGATCAAAAGGGTAGTTTTTCTGTGCATAACCAAATCAAGTAGAAAATACAATTATTTTATTTTCAAGCACGTTATGATTCAAATATTTTTGTCTTTGCATTTTATTGCAATTTCCATTCATTTTCTAATTTTGTCTGTATCAATAATCAATATTAGCTTTCTTCTAATAATTTTTTAATAATTAAGTAAAAAGACGTTGTTACACGATCAAAAGTTTACCTTTTTAGTTTCTAAATTACCTTTAGTAATTACCTTTACAATTTAGGAGTACATCTCGTTCCCTTAAGAAACTGCATAATTTTACCATTTTACAGTTTTAGGGGGGAAACTGCAATTATTTAATGATGTCCTTTAACTTCAATAAAATTATGCATTTAATTGGAGATTTATTTATGAAGCATTTAAATTAGGCAAATTAAGGAATAATTTTACAACCAAACTGTAAAATGCACTTTCCTACAACTTCTTTTTGGTTTGTATTTTATATGCAAATTTGTTAAAACAGAAAGTTCAAAAGTTATAAAAATAGTTCTGCTTAGCCGTTCGGCTTCTTTTAAAGTAAAATAGCAATCTTCATTTTTCATTTTGGACTTTAGTCATTTGATTGACAAGGATTTGGATTATTACCTGTTCACGACAATGATAACAGCCACGTTATACATTGCAAATTTATTATTATGGTGTTAGATAACCACTGTAATTACCATCTCATCTCCCCTTCCTTCCCTGTCATCGTCATAATAATGCAGTTTTATAAATACCTGTGCGCTCCACGTAACCAAATGATTTTTTAAAATTGCATTATGCAAAAAAAGTTATAAAGATTATTTTTGCATGTTTTCGCGCATGGAATTTCAACCCGGAACAAAAATGAAAGTTATTTGCAAAAGCAGACATCATTTTTTTGGGGAGATGACGATAAAGCTTAAAGAAAACTGTTAATGACGGGTAAAATTTAATGATGGAGAACTTTATTAAACTTACGAAGCATACGAGCGTTAATGATCGTTCTGCATTATAAAATCAAACCTTTTGTTTCTTACATGAAAAATGTGAAAATAACATGTTTGAAACATATAATTTCATAAACTTTGAATCACCTTTGAGGAGGATGAGACAGGAAGACAAAGTAGAGGATCGGCATCATCATCATTAAACATCGCTTCATATTTGACTTTTATTACTCATCAAAATATGTTCTGCTCTTTTTAGTAAAGAAAGTTCCATTAATTTTATTTACAAAAATGAATACTCTGCCTTCGGAACATTTTATAGCTTTATTGCGATGTGAGCGTGGGTGAACCAAAAATTCTGGGATAACTTGAGATTTATAAGATTTCGCCAATCAAAAAATCTGCTTATCAACAGTTAAATGACAAGGGAGGTTTAGGACAATGCCTGTGATTACGGTGGCCATCGGCATAATTTCAAAACTGTTTTGTTTCTAATAACGACTAATTTCCGTTCTTCTGCCTTTTCTCAAAAACAGTCAACACTGCACATGAACAATGCAGTAATAAATAATTATTAATTCACTTTTGTTTTTGCAATCCGTGAGAAAATCCTTTGTGGTTCTGTGTCATCATCGCTATTTGTCCCGCTAGCTTCATTCCTTAGCAATGGCATACATAATAATTACGTAATTATAACTAATTCACATGGTATTTACCATGTTGTCGCAGCTATTTGCAATTTTTAACAAGAATGCTAGTTGGCTTGTGCTAGAGAAATGTAAAATTGCTCCACTTTCTTATCTCTTCACAGATTTGACAATTGACAGTGCTGCATTGCATCACAGTATTTTTAGAAGTGTTGTTTATCTAGAACAATTACAAATCAATTGATATCCGCATATGAGATTCAGCATAAAACACATGACATATTTTGATAAACAATAATTTAATTTGTTTTTGCAAACTGCTGTTTTACTCGGGCAATTGAAACGTGGGAATTAAAATTAAATATCTGTATTTTGTTATTTAATGATCGAAAGTCTAAAAAAGTTTAAAATCTAAAAGAACAATGTCATATTAAAAAACTGAATGCTTTTCTGATCCTTTTCAATATGAATTAAGCTGCACCAAAAGAGTGAGTTGTTTTGTAACAGAAACTCCTCAAAAAGTGCATTTTCCTTTCATTTTACACTTGTCAAAACCTGTATAAAAAATGATGATGATGAGCGAAAATGAAAAACTTTATTGTTGAAGGTGAAGGAAAGACAGCTTTTATGTAACTTTAAAAGCTCAAACAAATTCGCATCTTTTACGAGCTAAGTTTGCCAATATTTAGAGATGAATTAATTAACAGACGGTCTGCTCGTTTAGAGCAACTTTCTAAATGCTAATCGTACCTAATTAAGCTCATGTGCACAACACTCTTTAAAGAAATCCTACGCATTAAACGTATTTTCATGCTTTTTGGCCAAGTAATTTACTGCGGAAGGATTATCTTCAGATTTTTAAAGGAAATTGTTACATAATCAGAATATTTCAGAAACCTGTTCCATGTTATTCAAATGTATTGATGTAATAATTAATTATTATTTTTGCTAATGGGAAAATAAAGTTCAGTTTGGCAAGAATATTTATTGTCACGATAAAATTATTGAATTACATAATCTTTCATCTTAAATTAAAACAAAGAAGTAGAAACATTCTGGCTTAAAGATTTGTGTAATACGTATAGTTTGTATCTCATTTGGTTTTGTGAAGAAATTATCAAATATTTTGGCACCACCATTGACTGGACATTCAATTAACCAGTCAAAATACATTGAATGAGCGGTTGACTTATTTTGTTGACTATTTATGACAAAGTTAAGCTTGACATTTTATCTTACACAATAAATAATATTAACAGCATTATAAAAACATCACAAGGTATAATTGTTAAACATTGGAATTGATTTGGTAAATTATTGCAGTTTCTCATTTAAAAAGCATTTTGGCATTGAAAGTTGCAAATGTTGATTATTGATAGTGCAAAATGGAGTGTGATTGATCTGAGCTGGACTTAAAATAACTAAAGTAATAATTCGGGGAAAGAAAACTTTTTACAAAGCTTAAAAGTTACGTTTGTGCAAAAGTTTTAAGTGGTGGTTTAGGAGGTGGAGTTGGTGGTCTGGTGTCTGTATGTGGCTGCAAATTAGAAACAAATTAAATCAGCAATTAATTATTTTTAAAATAATTAATCTTTGAAATACCCTATCCCTCTGTTTAGGCGGCAACGGTGGAGCCGTTTCATCACTGGATCCTGCATCAATAGCTGAATCAGGAGAGCCCACCGAAGTTCTACTTCCAGGTTCCGACGGGTAAGGATTACGAGGCACTGGGAAGTCCAGTGAAGCCATTGAAATCATAGACGATCTACTGTCTGCGCCAGACTGTCCCGTCCAAGACTGACTCTTTCGTTGTTCATTATTCACCCTGGGTGGTCGTTGGGATACCAACTGCAACAAAAACGTTAATTGCAAAAGAATTGAAAAGGTTTCTTAGTAAAATTATTATAAATTTGCATACCGTTTGCGTTAAAGTGATCAAAGATTCATGAGACGATCTTTCATTTGAAGAATCCACTGGTGAGAGTTTCAGGGATGAAAAGAAAGGAACATTTCTTGGAAGTGTGGCACTGCCAGGACTGACAACAGCAGCTGAGCTTGAGTCACCTTCCATACTTCCAGAAAATGAAGTTTGAGAAACGCGTTTAAGATAGGCAAGACTTTTCTGAGATGATTTATGTCTGTTTAAAAATACAAATAATTATTTTATACCGCATATTAAATAAAACTCCACATGCTGTAATTGCTTACTTTGGATGGTTCTGATATAAACTAATTGTGGATGAAAACGACCCCGTTGATTTTCCCAATGCCACCGATCCCCGCGTACTACCTTGCTGTGAGCTATTAAATCTTACTGAGGTTTCCTTTGGAGCTACAGGAATAGCGCGACGTTGCAATGCCAACTGTTTCTTGGAAGCTCGTTCCATTTCACGAATAAGATCATCGTCCCTCAATTCCTAGCAACACAGGCTCATTAAAGCATGATCTTTCAAATATTTGGAGTAATATTAACGTTTATATACTTACAGTACGGTTGACACCATAAGCAGTTTCAATGTGGACAACAAAGTCTTTAAATCTAGTTTCCAAGTTGTTATGCAACGGCCTAAGGCCAGGGTTAGCTTTCCTATCGTGAATCTGTTAAAAAGTTGAAAAAAGTCATTCCAAAATATGACTTTGTACCAACCATAATTTGAATTAATCTATCTTACCTTTAAACACTCTGCAATAATAGGAACTTGATTTGTAATGAGTTGTTTAAGCTCTTCAACAAAACTAACTTCTTGAGGATGTTGTTCTAAATACTCTGGTTTCAAGAAGGCCTGTTAAAAAACAAGTACAGAAGTATTATTATTAACATTAATTATTACTAATTATCAACAATTTACCTTTTCATAGTTAGCAACCCCGCCCATAACCACCGCGTCGAGTATCCCAGTCAACTTTCCTGACAAGCTGTTGATATTAAGATCAGGATCTAGGATATACGACAAGGCTAATTCCCTGAGCATATCATTCGTAGATTTCAATGTTTCAATGGCGTTAATAATCGGTGGAATCTGTAATTATATCAGTACAAATATACTATTTACAGGTAGAGGGTATTTTTAACAGGTTTTCATTTAATTTATACTTAAATATGAATCCGTTGTTTACCTTAGAATCAACCTGCCTTTCCACAGGGAACCATCCCATAATCCCAGGAAAACTTTGTGTAGTCCATAAGGTATATCTATCTAGCCACAAACTAGCAAACTCATTTTCTGGATCTTTCGGCTCTTGATGATATGGTCTTGCATAAGTGAATTTTTCTACATCGTTGCATTTATAATACTTGCGAATATTTTCATCAGCATATTTCATTCCACTAATTCGCTTTGCGGTGGTCATAACCGGCTCAACGGAGCAGATTTGCAAATCTGAAAAAATCAAAAACTTAGGATTTACTTTTCACGTTTATTCACGTATTTAAATATCGTACGTACATTGTTTATTAGACTCGCGAATTTCATCCGAAGGGACCCCCAAGGATCGTAAGCACTCTGCACGAGGATATCTCTCTAGCATTCTCGCCTCAAAATCCGCCAGTCGCTCGTAGGATCCACCCCGGAAGATAAAAACCTTAATTAATTTAACAATTAATTAAATGTTTTTCTAGAAATTATTATTTTCGATTCTCATACCATATTTTGCAAAAATGTAGGAAGATCCTTTCCATAAAAGGCCACTCTGAAATACTGCGGCTCAAACCTAGGCTCCCGTAGGATTTTATCATAAAACGTCGCCATTTTTTGAAGAAGAGTTGACAATTGTGTGTAATTAAACGTGTCCTCATACTGTTGCCTTAATTCATCGCAAATCTCCAACGCACACTCAAACATCTGTTAAAAATAATCTTGTAAAGTAAATAAAGTTAACAATGAATGTTTAAAGTTTAAAACGATTACTTTAGCTTTATTGAAGAACTCAATGATTTCATGGTAAAGGGCTTCCTTCAATTCGCTCTGAGTTACAAGCGTAGCATGTCGATTAGGCACAGTCCTGAGTGTCTCCGGGATTTCATCATCAGTCCATTCTAACTGTCTACTGTGTTGTTTTAGTGTGAACGCAGCTTCCGTGAAATTGCCACATTTTACATGAAGATCATGCAGTTTGTACAAATATCGTAAATATAAATCCTTCCTGTTAATTTCTTGGCTGTATTCCTATAAAAGAATTAATTTTTGTGCAGAAATAACTGATTTTGATAATTTTGACAAGTAGAAACAGAAAGGGGCTTACGAGTAAATTCACGATGCAAGTCATTCGATTTGCACAGTCCTCTTCCAGCATAACTTCTCGATATTGTAGTAAAAATGCCATTAACTTTGACAACGTTTCCACCATCATAAGCCCCTATAAATAAAAAAAATATTTAATAATCGATTCTCCAAACTTTTTGTCTAAAAATACCGAATTTTCATTTTATAAAGCTTCGTTTACTACTCTCACCTTCTTTTGCAGATCCGTCCCGTTGTTCCGACAGAGCTCGTACATCGTTTCGAAAAATATCTGCCTAAATTCAACATCCCCCTTTCCTCCTTCAAATCCTTCAACAATTTTCTTAATCAATTCTTCTTCAACCTAAATAAAAAATAGTTTAACTTTCGCATTTAAAAAATAAAAAAGCTGTTAATTTTGCAACATGCATAAGCTATTCACCAATTCAAACGACTTCCTTGGCCGATTTTGGTCAAATTCGCAATACATCATATCAAAGAAAATAGGAATCGTAGCCCTTCGCACATCCGGCTCGGGAACGAAAGCCATGTCAAGAAAAGTACCCACCATCATCGGAACAAACTTAATTCTTTTGGATTCACCCAAACTAAACCACATTTGACGAATAAGCTCAGTTGCACGCTTTCTCATATCCCCGTAATTCCTCGTAATGTAGTTTCTCTTTGTTGGGGAGAAATCCTCGAGCTGGAGTGAATCCTGGGTCAAGAAGGAAACCAAACTTTGAAAGAAATTGTTCCAAGGTTGTTCTTCAAAGGGTTCTGCAAACTCTTTTTTCACCACTGTTGCAAAGTGCTCAAAGGCACTTATTACAATGCTAAAAAGAGAACAAAAGTTAAAATAAAACAATAAAAACCTAGTCAAAGCGTTATTTAAAAAGCTACCTGTTTTGCAGCAAAATCATCTCGTTCCAATCCGGTGGAAAGTACGATTTATGAAATAAATTCTTTAGTACGACTAAAATATCATTTAAAAACTTGAGCAAACTCTGTTTTGGTCGTCCATTTATTGGTGGGATTTCCGTTTTTAGTGTTTTCACTAACGAAGCAACGATTTCAAATTCGTAAGTGTTGATTTCTCTCAACAAGCTTAAGAAAATGGCCACTAAATTGCTCTATAATAAACCATAGCTATTTAAATCTCTTATAATTGTTAAACATTTAACCTTAACTGTATTTAAAGAGTTTGTGAAATTACCGAAAGTGGATCTGACTCCTCCGTTAGTCCAATAGACACGATGATAGGTCTAAGCAGGATTTGAATTACGTAGCAAATATGATTATACTTTTCTTCTTCAGGTTGCCTGTGAAAAATATCCATGACATCTCCCAACAGAGTAACACACTTCTCAGTCTGCAAATAAATAACATTCCCAGAAAAATTACAAACCAGCCAAAACACTATTTTAACATTTTTATACAATTATAAACAATTAATTCACAAAATTCACATTAAGCTGTACACAATGAACGTGCTTTTACACACATACCGGCATGCGGAATTATTTAAGCAGTCAATGAACGGATCTCATCAACATATCACTTTGTCAATCTGTACATTGGAGTTCGAGCTGTACAAGACCATTTCGCAAAAAGGACAACACAGATTACTAATTAGGGAGTTTGCAAACAAGCAGAAACTGGTTAGCATTTAAACTTTGCATAAGCACAGAAGGAACCAAAAAAAATTAACCAAAAATAAAGAAAAATGTTAATAATTTTTGAAAAAACCTGTTCTAAAGGATTGGAAGGATCAGGTGTTGGCTGCATATAAAGTCCAGACGAGTCTTTGTCAAAGTCATGTCCGAGAATATGCTTAAGTTTAGTTTTACTTCCAATTTGCTGAGTCTCCACGTATTTTCGTTGCATTTCCTATTGAAATTTCGCAGGTGCAAAATGTGTAAGTTGGAAAAAAAGAAATATTAGTAAAAAAACAGTAATCTTCAACCTCCAAAGGTTAACTCTAATTTCTAAGCAAAAATTTTAGTAAAAGGGAAAAGTAAACTTGGATTTCTTAAAAAAAACTTCAATCGGGAGTACCTAAATACCTGTGGATATATTTTCGGTTGTATAAATGCATTAATTATTTTATTTTCGGGGTAATCCTGGAAAATTATTAATTATTTTCCCTTCTTAAAATTAAACTGTACCTCGTCACTTCCAGGTAAATGTCTTTGAATAGTGTTCGTAACAATCGGCAACAGCAGCAGGCGGCACCCTTGATCCAAGAACAGCTCCGAGTGGACAATATCCGAAATAAATTGTAACTTTCCAGTAACAAGTTTTCCAGGCGGGATATTCACCACCAATTGGACCAAGTGCTCGCTTAGTTTTTGCGCGTTGTAAACCTGAATCAAATCTCCAATCACGGCTGGTAAATACTTTAAACACCCAGCAGCAGCGCAGATATAAGGATCCTGTGAGTACGGTTCGGGACGACTTAGGAGCTTTTTCATCGCTCCAAAAATGGATTCAATCAGAGAATCAAATTCTGGATCTCCTTCGTTGTAAACGTCAACAGTAATTCCAGCCCTGAATCAGATACAAAGAATAATTAGTTTATATTTGGAAGTGCTTTCTTAAGAATTACGCAACTCACTCCATATTAAGCACCCGCTTATGATTTCGAAAAGCTTTGATAATAAACTTGAAAAAGAAGTGGATGCACTTCATTATCCTCAAGAGCTTATCAGGTGGATCTGGAGCTCCAATAGATTTTTCCAATTCTTTTGCAAGTTTTCTAAAAATAAAAATAAATGGTAGTGAAACACAAGTACAAACTCACCTAAAATAAAACAAAAATTAAAAATTAGTACGAACATGTATGCTAATGTGGAGAAAAAGCCATCTTCTAAATACATGGACAACACAGACTGGAAGTTTTGGAATTTAAGGTCTTGTGAAATAAGGCCAAAAATAGTAATCTACCAAAAATAACCAAAAACGATAAAAAATCAAAATAATATCGCAAGTCAAAACAAAAGACAAGATAGTAAAAATACCAAACAGTCGAATACGGGCCTGTCACAGGTGCCAATGTCCATCTGTCCAAGTTCATATCTGCGAAGCTCGGAAGAATCCAGGATACTCCTATGCGCGGAGTTTTTACTGGATCTAAGCTCAGTCAGGATGGAATCCACGGGATCCACCAAAATAGAAAAAAGTGCGTCGAAAACATCCGTCAAAAACTTTACTATTTCTCCACCCTCAACCTTTTGTACTTTTTCTAAAATCCCTTTTAAATCATTTAACAGTGCGGGGATCAGCATTCGTTGTCCAGAGCTCTAGAAATACGCAAATATATTTCACAAAATCCTTTTCTGTTAAAATAAAATTTAAAATTCTTACATGGCCATCTTTTGTCATTTGTTCCGCATTCAGTTTTAACTTTGTAACCCACTGGAGCAATTCTAAGAGATCGTTATCTTGTGTAAATTTTGTAGAACAGAGAATGGTTTTAATCTGGAATGAATCTTTTGGAACATAAGTCAACCCTGTGGGACAGCTTGGCTTGGATGTTCCCTGCCAGCTTGGCTGTTTTTCATATGGAAGATTCAAATATTGAACTTGTGACTCTTGGAAATGTTTTGGATCAACCTGAGTCAAACAAAAGAAATTATTCATTTTTGTATTTACAATTCTCTATAAAAATAATTTTCAAACGTACTTTGTACACAAAGAGATCATGAACTCCGTCTCTGATGGCAGTGCCCCCAACCTCCTTTAAATAAACAACAGCAATTGCAAAAGGCTTCTCTGTTCTGTCCTTTGAATCCGTTGAGGATCTACAGATGCAAATAAATAAAAAACAATGAAATTAAATTAATAGTTAAATTAGTAGAGATTTTTAAAATGCTGTTTCATACCGATGTTTGAAAGTGAAACGAACATGAGCATCAGAGAATTCTTCAATGTTCATTGGCAAGGCAATCATAAAATACTCATTCCACTTTGGTTTATCTTCATGATAGTACACCACAGACTTGTACGAATCCTTTGTGGGTGAGCCAGCCCCTCCAGAAATCACATTCGGAATGATTTCCCCCGAAGCATTGTGAACTGTCACGGTGACCTCAACATTCTTATCTGATCCTTTCACACTCGACCGGTTAAACGCACCTTCTTTCATATTCACATATAAATGATTTCGTACATCGTTTGGGTAGATAATCTCAGGAAATCCCATTTTCCTCGCAGTAATAACATTCCCCCTGACAATGGCTGGTTGTTCGTCGTGAATCTAACGTAGTTGTAAAAATGTAATAATTCAGCTAATCAAAAAATTATTTATTTTCATACCTGTTGAGCATTTCCAGAGATCATGGAAAAACGAACGTATAATCCCGCAGTGCGGGGGTCTTTTGGATTGCATGGCTCGCCAGTCTTAACAGCTAACATTGATAATAATTTGAGTAGTGTCGTATCCATTGTATCATCAGACTGACATCTATTTCCAAATTCACATTAAATTGCTTGCCGGTTAAAATATTTTAGTAATCACCAAGTTTAGTGTACTTACGACATATAAGATACAGTTTGAAGCTCGTTGTGATTAGGATTGGCAGGGTTTTCCCTAAATAATTGAGTAACATCCTTAGCGGCCACACCATAAGGCCTTCTAATTTGTACGCTGCTTTGCTTTGTTGTAAAAGGGCCCGTCCCTTGATCCTTTTTCGCGTCAGTTTCTTTATATTCCATCGACCCAATACGAAAAACGTAAGCCACTAGATACACTTTATTCCTTCTAAAATCTTCAGACTGTGAAATATCCTGTAAAATAAATAACATTTTTTAGATATTATCCAGAACAGACAAACACCTCTCGCTATTGACATTCATACCGTAAACAACATCTTAATAGGTAGTTTTGGCACAACTCCTGCACTAATATTGTACTGAACACTTTCGGAGATTGGAGTCTCTTGTTCCCCATCAAAAAGAAAGAACCGAATTTCACACTCGTCAACAATCCTCCAAGTTATCTTCTCTACGGTGACTAGTAATGAATGACTACTATGTTGAAATAATTTGCTTGTTCTGTTAGATCCACGCTGTTTTAAAAACGTTATAAAACCATTTATATTAATTATTTTAAGCAATGACAACAGAAAAGGCAACATCTCAACTTACCCCGTATTTAATTGCTTTTCTGTGCTGTCTAAACAATTCAATTGTGGAGGTTGCTTTAGGATCCAAAGAGTTCCCATTCTCGTCTCGTACTACCATATCCAATTTGAGTAAACTGTTAAAAAGTCAAAACTATTAAACAATTCAATCATTAATTACAATTTAAATCTTACTTGTTTCCAGTATCAATAATCCTTGAAACTTGCTTCTTCAGTTCTTTCAACCCTTCCACTGTAAGATTCGAAGACATGACACGTCTCCTGCAATCATGCAGCTCTAAAATCATTTGCTTCATTATTAAAAATGTTTGAAAATCCGGTTCCGTTTGTATTTCCTGGGAAAACCCATTCTCCTTGAGCCCTTTGTCCCCACAGACAAACAACTTTTTCGAAATTTTATGCCATTCTCGAAGCGAAGCGTCGATTTCTTGAGCCAATGTGGGGGTCTTTGGAATTACAATTTCACTTTCCCTAGAAACATGAAAAATCAATCATTTTCCCTGTACTTATCAAATCTTGATTTAAAAAACGTGTCTTACCCATTTCTAACCACATTGGCTTCCAAAATTCGTATATAAGACTTGGGAATAATTCCTCCATCCTCAGTTTCAAATTTCTTAACATAAAACCAAAGTCTACACTCTCCTTTGATAATGACAGGTTCTCCTAAACATAATGTAATCGCATTTGGACATTTTATCGTGGTTGCGCTAAAGTTGTAAATCACTGGAGCAAAGCAAAACCCATTTAAATTACAATTACACACACTAAAAACCTTAACTTCTGTACTTACCAACTCCATAGCACCGACGATCTTCGACTGGATGCCAAATAGGAGGCTCCATAGCTAATCACTATCTAACAAGGCCTCTCAATCCAATCCTATTTATTTATATCAAATATCAAATTCTTCTGTCGTTTTAAAAACTATTTTAAAAATTAAGCTAATTACATTTGAGGTCATACGTAGAAATCCAAAGGGAGTTGTTTTTAATTTTTTTCAATTTTCCTCGTTTGGTTGACCATCCCAAATATAACGAGGCTGATAGTCCATTCCAGCAAAAAATTATCTACAATTTCACTGCTCTATCTTTGTCATTTTTGTCAGCAGCAAGCAGGAAGTTCATTAGTCATTTCTTTCTGCAACATACACAACAACACATCATCATCATCACTTGCACATCATAACAAATGGAAAACATGATAAAACCTATGACTAAACCGTGTTTATAGGCCTCTTAAATTAAGATTCACATTAAAGCAAAACCCTAACGTTAGACATTAAATATAACTTTTATATTACTATTATACTTTCAGTGGTTTTATTAATTGCGGACACTGTCTGGCTCACTAATCACTCCGTTTCATAGAAAACATACCTCACTATTTTCTTATTAAATTAACACAATTTCTAAAATGCTTTGTAAAAATCTAATAAAAATAAACTATTCCAATTCCAACATTGCTTTCCCTTCTTTGACTATTAAACTCAAAGCAGTCACAACTTAATACAAGTTTTGTAGACATTTTGCATTACCTATACTGGAGTTGGGCTCGGGACTTTTAATTAACTTTGGAAATACATTCCTTAACATTTCAAGTTGCCCCGTAACTTACATTGAATTTGTTCTCCACACAACTAAAACTGCAAGTTATAAATAAAATCTTCCTTACTATTTTCGACAAATTATTCTTACCACCACATAGAACTGAAGCGTCTATCGTCAGAGCAAAACTTGCTGATTTAGCGACAACCGACAGAATACTACCGCTCTCCTCTCAATTTTCCTCATCCTCGTCATAAACATCGCACGAAACAATGTGCTAGTTTGACATTTACCTACGAAGCTCACTATCATCATCGTAATAACATCCCACAATCCCACTGGCAAAACACTTTGATCATTTTATCTCTAACAGAATCAACTTCCTTTTTCAAATTCAAAACGTCCTTGAAATATCCTAGTCCACTCTAAAGTCCTAAAACCTTTCCATTTTCTAAATTAAAACGGAAGACGATGACGCATTTTATCATTTTGGACTTCGGTAGAGACAGTCCAGTAATAATGCCACGGCTATATGATACCATAAGTCCAATAGAGGGGAACAATGCCGGGCGAGTCGTTTAAACACATTAAAACTCCCTTCGTTATCACCCAAACAGCTCAACCAGCCTTTTAAGATCTTCAAGGAGGGTACAGCCCAAGAAAAACTTGGATGCCTATCGCCTCCCTGTCAAAGTTTTCTAAACTCGACAATCATCATCACAACCAAAACAAAAGACAATGACTAAACACTTGTTTCAAAGTTCAACTTTGATACAAAAACTTACTCATTCATATTAATGAAAATGAATCAAATCCCTGATTAGCTACTTCCTTTCTACAAAAACGAGATTTCATTTTATCTACAACACAGCTTTAGAAAAAATGCATTTCAAATCCTTTATGCGCTGTCAGGCTACAGGAAAAGGGTTAAAAAAGCTTTCCTGTGCGGATTTCTTCAGTAAAGCATTTTCCCTGGCTTTAATCATTGCAGCCGATGACAAGTTTTATATATGCCAGTAGTTACTTTAATACCAGCAAGGACATTAATAATAATAAAAACGCTCGCAATAACGCTCACTATGACAATAATAAATAACACGTTATTCTTTATCACTCTTTCCCCTGTTGACTTTGAAACCAAGTTATTATAGCATTCTATTATTGTCTGTGCTCATATCATTCTTCATCAATTCTATACCATTCAAGTCTTACCGTATATTTTATATTTCTATCCTGAGCTAAATTAAAACCTTGTATATTTATCCTAAAGATCCTTGGGTATAGAGTTTGAAACTTTTCGAACCCCACGGCTTTAATATAGATTATACAGTATGCCATTTAATTGTATGTGAGCTCGTTTTGATCCGTGTTTGAAAACATTGTTAGCCAAGCTTATTTATTTAGACAGTTCAATCAGTCTATTTTAGACAACCTTGTACACGTGAAGATGACGTTTGAATGTTTATTATGGCAATAAATAGAATCCCCATATCAATTTCATGGGAATTTCTTAGCAGGAAAGAGATTCAAATCTGTTTAAAATTCTATTCTGAGCGGTTATCACAATAAAACCTAAGAAAAACGTAATAATTTACGCTTTTGCGGTCGCATTCGATTGCGGCTTGTCAAGCCTATGACGATAATAATTATTATGATTTTTTAACACATTCTCACTCTTCTTTTCTTAAGATTATTGACTCTAATTAAAAAACTAAACCACAAAATACGTCTTCACCTTTGTCAATCCCAGCTTTAGCTCGTAGCATTTCCTAAATCTGCGTACTTTATGCTCCATTTTTAGACAAATAATTACAAAAATAGGATTAATTATTCTCTGGTTTAGCCAAATATTATGGGATATTGACATTTGTCAAATAAATTGTAACGAGCTCGCATTACTAAAATACTATAAAGTTGTAACGACTTTACAATTATTCCACTTGCTCGTTACATTATAGAGTCTATAATAAATGTACTTGTACAATGGCTCACTTACAGTTAAACTCCGCTATAAGGGACCATTCTTATAGTTGACAACTAGTTTGAATTTTTACATGTACAATTTTTAAACTTGTTATAGCGAAGTTTAACAGTAGATATTAAATAGAATGACAAACTGCGGGGGATGAACAAAGTAAAGCGCTCTAGAAGATTAAAATGATAATGTTTTTATGATATTTATAGTTTTCAATTTCACAGGAAGCCACAATAAATAAACGTCGGTAATTGTAAACGCTGTGAGAATATCCTTTGTTTTATGGCGTCAATGTCAGCAACAATATTTCTCTGCGTTTAACATTAATTTTAACTATCATTTTTAAATCGGGCAAACCTTTTACTTACTTTTTATAAAGGTCTTTTCTCCCATTTAACAGTCGTAATAATTATCATTCCCTCCCTTTAACTAATAAAAACGTTGAAACATGCACTTTAAATGTTTGTGCAATTGATTTCCCTGTTAAACTAAGCAATTTAATGATAACTACTAATTAAGCTCAGAACCTCGGAAACTGGCAACATTCATATCTTTAGAAGCTAAACTACTTACTAGCATTACTACCTTATCAAGGCCCGTTTTGATAAGCCCACAAGCTTGTTATTTTAATCATAAGGGCAAACAAATTAGGCTCTGACACAACTTTCGCTAATTTCAGCTTTATTCAGCACCCTAATTAGTTTTAATAAAATGTAATAATTAAAAATTAAGTTAAATACTCACCATAATTAATTTTAGTCTTCACTCTCTTGATGACTCACTTTAAAACTATTAAACTAACTTTTAATTTTCATGTAAACTACACTTAACCTCACTTTTAAAGGTTAATTAAGTCCAAATAATATTTAAGTTTCCAAACTTAATTGCAATTATTAATGGTGGTACATTTGTAAATGGCCGGGTTAGCACTTTATAACAAAATGATAATCACTTCAATGCTTATCACTTCCCTGATTGGTAATACTGATAAGTTGCTTGATCACTATTTTACTCCTATTCCACCGTTGATAATCAAATGACGTAATCTTTTTCATTAACCATTTTGGAGTTTACAGTAATTAGATTAACTAATAAATAGACAAAATAAAAATACTATTTTTGTGAAATGTTTTTAAGAAAGCGTGACTGAGATTTGTCTTGAAACAGGTGCTGGACAGGAAAGATTGAAGAGCAACAGGTGACTCAAAAGTTGATCTTTTGATGATGATGATGATGAGTAAGTACGGCTAAGAAAGTGGTTTTTACAATGTACAAGTTTAATTAACTTTAATTTAAGTGGATAATTCTGTCAGTCTTTTCCCATCTAAAGAGATGTGTTTAAAGTTGATTTTTTGCCTCCCTGTCTTGTCAAAACAAAGTGTATTTTGGGATGCAGGAAAAAGTGTGCTTTTGCATGGAATACAAAGAAGAAGCGCGTCATCACAATTTTCATGAAAAATCATCTATTCCAACATTCATTCAATAGTTTACAATAAATTCACTTATTAATTACAGTTAAGCTCAGCCATTAAGAACTTGGATAAAAATGGTAATACATGTTTAAATAACTACATGTATAACAAATTCATAGATTAATTAAGTACTAATTAATAGTTAATATTAGTTTACACTCATAATAAATACTGTTAACTTTAATTTAATTTCAATACTTATCTGTATTTAATGCAATTTTTTATTAAACTAGTAATAATACACAATATAAGCTATTAAGTAATCATATATTTAATATCTATACTTGGCAGTTGTATAAAGTGAATAAAGCTATGAATTACTAATTAGATATTTTAATCTCCTTTCGTTGCTCTTTCAAAATTATCAAGTGCGTTGTCTTTGACAACTTATTAATAATATTTAACTAAAAGCTTAAAAATATTCATGATTTTGTATAATATGATTCTTAATACGAATAGGTAATATAAATAGAATGATACATGATAGCGATAGCATCAGATTATCAGATTATAATTTTTCTAATGTATTAATTGATGAATAGCAATCTTCAGATCCAAGAGCCAGTACAAATCGACGCTAAAGTTATTCGTCTTCATCGGAACTACTACTAGAATCACTATAATCAACATAATAAAGGAAATTGCAGCTTTAATCAAGTAAATACTAAAAAACGTAATTTTAAATCCTACCTTGGATGTTGTTGCTTTGTATGCGAAAATAAAATATTTTTTGAGAAAAATATATGCCCACATTTTGGACAACCGACTTTTCCGGTGTAAAAATTGGCGGAATCCACAGCCCTTTGGTCTTTTTCATGAGCAACTGTTTGCGTTAAGTGTCGATTTAACATGCTCAACCCTGGAAAGGTTTTCGCGCATATCGGACAGTTGAACTTTTTAACCGGCTTTACAGTATGATTTACGTTCCGAAGAGATTTAGCAGAGCGTGCCTGCTTCCTCATCTTCGTAACTTTAATGGAGGTAGTGGCCCTATCTGTAGAGGTCCTCTTGCGATTTTTATCCTGTTTGGACTTAACAGCCTGTCTGTCTTCTTTATTCCGAGCGCTTCCCATCGTATTACTTGCAACAGTAGATCTTGTTTGTATTTTTTCTGCGTTAACCAACCTTGGCATACGGACCCTTCGATTAAATGTCCCCTTATTCAAGCTATTTTTACATGACTTAGCTTTAGAGTGACCTGCCACATGTTTCATTTCAACAGCCGGTAGTTCTTGGAGATTTTCTTCCCCTGTATCTTGCTGTAATATTCCGGATGGGTTTGAACTATCCATTTGCGATGTTGATTCTTCCGCTGGAGTAGCCGTTGCTGTCGGTGTCGGATGTTCCACCGAACCCGACGCGGTGCAAGGAACAGATGTCACAGTGGCTAAGTCCCCAATTGGAGATGGATCATGTGTCGGGGCCGCTTCTGAAGCAGCTGACACCTCATCATCATCTTCCGACTCTGGTTCCAATAGTGATGCGATTGGAACCAACCTAAAAAATGTAATAATTACAATCATAAATTAGTTACAACGAAATTTATTCAAAATTCTTACCGGATAAGACCCTCTTCCTCCGAAATATCCTCGTCAGCAGTGACATATTCATCTGATGACACATCATCATCCCCTTCATAATCATTCCCACCCTTCCTTGGCAATCCTACTTCACCTTCCTCATCGCTTTCCACCATGTCCTCCTCCGGGGGGTTTTCACAAGGTCTTGGTTCAGAATAAAAACAATTAATTTTTAATCATTTCTGTCTAAATATTAAATAAAACTACCGGATGATCACGTCCACAGTGATGATGTTCCTATCCACTTCCATTTTTAATTGAGATTTCCTGGGTTCTTTAAATTTAATCATACGACAATCAGTAAAATTTACTAAATTATTAATGTAAACACAAGTACAAGACAAATACAAAATACAATCCAACAACAATTGACATTGTTTTTTGCATTTGTTTAAGTGCATTTATTTTACGCGAAATCAATACACGCATAAACCCAGAGTACTCGCATTCCCATAAAATTCCGATTGGCATAAATACAATACAAATTTTGTCACTTCTTAAGAAATTCGGTTTCATTGTGTTTTGTTAATTGCTTAAACAAGCTTAATGTTGCAATTTAGATATTGCTACTTAATCCTTTTTAAATTACATTTTTATTGCATTTCTCTCAATCATTTCACAGATTCATTACGCAATCCGAGCCCTGACACGTAGACTCTTCTGACAAATATTGGAAACCTCCTCAAATTGTACCTTTTAGCACACTTTCTTGTAACCTTTCCCTTTGTTTGAATGGGACATTGACATTGTCACAGCATTAATATGCATTATTTAAAGCCGGCGTTATTATTATTTTTCATAAAATACTGGAATATTGAACGTTACAAAGATAACAATCGTAAATTAGAAGACTTCATAGGGTTAATTTCCTTACATTATGCATTTTACTCATCATCTAAACAGAACTTTGTTTAGAATCCCTCTCAACTCATTTTTACTTATCAAAGCTCCCAATATATTTTATGCTATTTAGATATTTCTTAAAATGCAAAGGCGTTTCACTCTGCTATGAAAATGTTAAGTCGCATTGTCAAGAAGCAGAGAATCTGACGAGAAGCCACCTAATTCGCAAATGAGCAATATGATAATGATTGAAAACCTATCTGCTTTCTTATTTTTTCATTCAAACATGGGAAAACAGCTTCGTTATTCATTCATTTCCACTTCAAATTCTAAGTTTTTATGCAAAAGTATGCAAAAAAGGTACAAAGTTAAACAAGACTTTTTTAAGGTTTTGAAATATTAAATCGTCCTCACTTTAACGGAAGATTCAAATATGGAACATACAGATTTCGCATACCTTTCCAAGGCTTTTGAAATAGAAGATATTGAACTATGGAAAATTAAGCTTATTTCTTATCTGATGACCCAATTGGGGACAAATGAGATTTTTGTAGTTAATCCAATGTTAAAACGCATGGTTTTCTTTGTCTTCCTAAAATCTAGCAATTTGCATTTGAAAAAAGTATAAAAAGCCAAGGAGCCCTGGAGTCCCACTTCATTTTGACTTTGGCCTTCAGTTTAAGCACAAGCCTAAACTAGCTTCTGCTCTTGAAAACCTTCTAAAATTACGTCCGTTAAAGAAGCACTAGTTTCACAATCCAACTCACACTTAAAGACACCATTCCAGCTCTGGAGAAGTTAACGGCTGAAACCACTGAAAAATGGAACCTTATCAACTCTTTCCCAAGGAGGTACTTAACCGTATTTAGCAACATTATTTAACTGGTTAGCAGAAATGATGCTGAATTAATTCACATTTCATTGTTTTTAACAGATATGGGACATAATCTACAAACTAGTGGAGAATCCACAAGACAAAGTCAA
>JAANSO010000113.1:0-73868 GCA_036507315.1 Lepidocyrtus fimetarius
CAGTTTTATTGCAAAAAAAAAATCATGAAAAAACGTAACATGTTTTTTTACATTTGGCTGTAGAGACAAGACAAGAGAGGAGACAGTTGATTACTCAAGTGGTCCATTACTATAAAAAGGCATGTATGATGGTCGATCATCATCATCGGTTGGTGTCTTTTTAAAATACGAAAGATGGATTTTTTGTGGCTGTTTTGTGTTTCGATGAGTTTACTCCGAAAAAAAACTTTGCAAAGGAAAAGTTGGAACTTTATTTTGCAGGAGTAAAAACCATGATTTTATTGGATTGACTTCTTCCACTGTTCGACTTTTCAGGCTTTTTTATGTCAGAATCTCAATCTCGTTGAAGTGTTCCATCATCTAAAGAGATTTGAAGAGTTGATTTGTCTCGTACGTTTGATTTTCATAGTTATGATAAAATTGATTAAATATAATCTTGATAGATTTTTATGCATGAAAAACCGCTGTTTTACAATCTACGATGCCGTACATTAATGTACTTTTACAACTTTACATTAAATTATCCTAAAAATGTCATTAGAAACATGTCTCTTTTCAGTACATGAGTAGATCCGGATTCAGGATGCAAATTTACTTTTCGCTTACCTTCGTGTAATTATTACTTCACTGAAGACTCAAGTCGACTCGCCCATTTTTGTAAAGACTCTGTAGTAATAAGTAGGAGAATGGGAAAACTTGGTCATTAAAGAAGTTTCTGATGAATTGAATAGGTGATAATGAGCATTTATGATAAGCAATAATGGAATACGCTCTTAAAATAATTTAAGCTTTGAAAAGGTATTCAACAACAAAACCATTTGGGCACTTTACTGGCACACTCTTTTGACGAAATGTTATCTGAAGACCCTTTAGCAAGACGAGTGAAGAGAGTGAAAGAGAAAAAACGTATGTGGGGAGATATTCTCTTAAACAAAAAACAGAAATAATGACGGGGTTTTAAAAGAAGAAGGCGATTTGAACAATGTTTTTAGAAAATGAACGGCCCTTGAAAGGTAAAACGCAGAATCACTTAAAAGTATCATCTTATAAAAAGTTTATTCATCAGGATTTGCTTTTTTTGGGAGGAGGATCATTTTATATAATAAAGTCAGTGACGATGATGATGAAAGATGACATACGAGGACTTTCTAAGATAAAAGAGAAGCAAAAAGTATTGAAAAGCAAATGAAGGAGGATATGGAGGAGAGATTTTTTATGTGGGTAACTTTTTATATGAGAGTTCCGTTGTTGTTGGACACTGAGGACTAAAGTTGACTAAAAGAAGAGAAGGACGAACCAATAATATAATAATCACACTCATTCCCATCTCCTTTGCTATCATAAGACGAGATTGAGACCAAAAACAGGAGACACTCACATTTCGCATAATATTACAGTGGAGGTGATGACGATGAAAAACAGAAACTTTGTTTTTAAAAGGGGATGCTAAAGAATCGTAAAAAATTGTAATGCCATAATATTATTGAGCAATCAGCCATTACTACTGCTAACTACTATTATTACTACTGAAGTACACTGACGAGCACTGTTAAATATCTCTGTGCATACAATTTACTTCATTTCCCTTTACAAACAAAATAATTTGGCATTGCGAAAAAAACACAGTGAGTAAGCTGCAATTTCAAGTAAGCTTCATTTCGCATATTTCTAACAAAGCCAGAAAGATTTTCGTCCTCGTCGTCGTCATTTTGCTGATGACTGTGGATGCTGATGATGGTCACCGTGATTACGAGAGAAATAGAGAATGATCATAGTGTAATCATGACATGATAAATTCTTCGAAAAGCACAGGAGCACGAGCAACAGAATAAGCGTTTGATTATGCTAGGGAATGAGCGTTAACAGTGGCGGTAGGTACAGCGCAGAACTGTGCAGAATAGTGCAGTGGTTTCGCGACTTGTTAATGATGAAGATAATGACAAAGTTGAGGAGGATGGTAATGGTAAAACACATGAACACTTTGTGAAAGATCAACTCTTCAGTTAGTTGTGAGGAGAAGACGAGAAAGGGTTGCTGTTCCTCTTGATTTTGAGGGTTGTTGTGTGGTGGTGAAGGTGGTTGAAAATCACTTTTTCAAAATTCATTCAGAATGGCTGTCCTGTTCGAGTTTGTTAGGAATAGCATCTGGCATGCTTTCTCAACTTTGACCGATGACGAAGGGCTCACCGCACCTAAATCTAAGCTTAAAGTAATCCCAATTTAATTAAAAATTTCATTTTCATACATCTTTAATGAATGCTCATTTCTTATCATTTTTAAAATTATAATCAATTTTTTAATAATATTACGAAATATGCATTCCCATCCGCCATATATTAGTGTCTCAAATTGAATTTGGATATGTTAGTGTGTTTCTGTGACTGTGACATTTTCAGAGTTGAACAAATTATGCACAAAAGTGTTCTTTACTTCTGTCACCAATTCGTATTAGAATATGAAAAAACAAGATCAAAAGATTTTTTCCGTATATGAGCCGACCATGTTCACAGCAGCGGCCTAGTAAATTGCATTGTTTAAAGCCTGCGTAATATTATGCTACATTGTCATTTGCCATTTTCATTTGTCGTTCTAATCATGTTACTTTTTTAATTCAATCAAGTGAGTCTATGTAAGAATGTGAGTCAGTGAATGTGTGCTCTTGTGCATTCCCCTTGTTTTTAACTTTGTAAACTGTAATTGTAGGAATAAAATCCTACACAATTGTGTTTTGTGCCGAATGCAAAAACTTTTACAGGAGAAAAATATAGAAAAATTTGCTTGCTGCACTATCTCCCTTAAATCACAACGTTATTTACCAACCAGCGAGAATGTACTTTGTTTAGAAAAGCCAGTCAAACAAGTTGCCTTATTCGAAATCATTAAAATGAAAATGTCTAAAAAAATACGAAGAAAAGTGGATGAGCCTTCTATCTGTACATGTAGAGGGAGAAATAAAAGCGTGTGCAATAAATATGTGCATAAAATAATTTTAAAAAGAAATCTCTATGCAAATCTGCAATGTTTGTTGAATGTAATGTAATATATCGCTGTAATGATACACGATTTATGATGGGAAGAGTCTCATTTCTTTCATTTTGACTCTGCAAACAAAGTATATTTCATTATTGCTAAGGAAGAAAATTACGAGTGGAAGAGAGGGAGGATGAGGCTTTGAAATCGTGATGAGACAAGTAGGAAAATGTAGGATCGTTTCAGATAATTGAAAAAGCCAATGGGGTGAAATGATTTACATTCGATTTTGTTCAGAAGGAGTTTTTTTTGTTAAATCTCCCCTGTCAATCTTTTTATTTAATTAAGAAGTTTGCGTTTCCTTTTGTGGGATGATTCTTTCTCTTTGAGCAATTAATTTCTCAACTTGACAGTGAATAATTAAATGTCATAATGATCTGATGAAATGATGAAGAAACATATGAGAATAAAAGCTAAATTGGTTTTTAAAACTGTTTTATTACAGGTATTGGTAGCTAGTTTAGGGACGATAATAGATTGCCAGGGGTTAAGTGAAGCCTTAGAAGACTTTGGGGGGAGCTCCACCCTAACCTTCCCCGAATTTGAGCAGTACCTATCCCGCGAAGTGTTTTCTTCCCTCAGCGATTCCCTCGGACGGAAGGATTTATCCAGTTTAGAAAGTCAAATTGATGAAGCTTGTTGGATCATCAGTAAATCTAAACTTTTATCAGAGTCGTTAAAAAGGAATCCGAGGGTTGACTCGGAGAATATTTTTAAACTTTTTCGAATCTTTTGTTTGTTGGCTGATCTGGTCCGGGATTCAGATACTGATGTTGCACAAGTATGTTAAAAAATAAATACTGATTTTATGAACAAATTAATTAATTACGTAATTTAATCACGTTTATTGCAGGTTTTATTGTGTTCTGAAGAAGCCGATTTAGTGTTCACCAAATTCCTCTCGTCACTCAGCAAAGAATGGGATATGAAGGAAGAGTTTGATGTAAGTCAAAACTAACTGTCCAGTTAATTCTAATTACATTTCTCTAGTTTGTTTTCCTCTTGTACATTTTAACATGAAGAGAGCTAGAAAGCGACTTCTGTAGACAAAAATGCAGACAAGTGGTTGACAAAGGTGATGGTGATGTGTTGATGGCGGTTGTGAGAATTCATGAGATGAATCATAAATCATGATTCATGAAATAATCCTTCCTCTGGCTATATACATAGCTTAAAATTTTATCAACTTGATCTGCTCTGTCTCTCTGCAGTGCATTTTCTAATCTGCATGTCAGGAATAAATGCAAAAGATGCGCTTTTGTTGTTAATTGGAAAAGCAAACACGTCAAAAGCAATGACAGATAAATTAATCTTTTGATTAAGGCTTTTTAATTGATTTATGATCTTTATTCCAGTGTCTATTCTCAAATGCACTGTTCGACTTCCAAACCTTTTTGTCCGTGATAGAACTGAAATTTATGAAGAATTTTGAAAAAGAAGAAGTGTTCGAGGTTATTAACGAGATTTACGAGGAGTTTGTGGACGACATAATTAAAAAAGTGAGGAAATTACGGGTTTTAAAATGCATTTAAATTAGTTAATTAAATTAAAGCAAAGTTGAATTCATTTACAGGGAACGTTACTGAAGCGAGGAGAATATTTACCAAAATTTGTAGAAAAATTGTTTATTTTAACTTCAAATACTTTAACTTATTATACTAATCCAAAGAAACCAAAAATCATCGAGTTTGATTCACAAACGCGAGTAGAAGAAGGTCAGGATCAACCCAATTCAAAATTTCACCAATTCTATGTGATAACCACTGACAGAGTCCTTCAACTTGCTACTCTTGACAAAAGGTATAAATCGCAGTGGTTGACTTCACTCAAACTCGCTCTCTCCAGACTTCATTGTCAGGAATCGTATGGAAGACATTTACGAAATAAACGGCGTTTGGAATGGCATCGAATACGGATACGGCGCCAGGTTGAAAGTGACAGGGCAAGAGAGCTTCTCCGAGCAGAGAAATTGGTAAAGTTAAATTAAATGTGAGTTATCAGTTAGAGAATTGTGAGGGTTAATAAAATATATTTTTAAAGGCACGCCAAGCTGCTGAAGATGAGGCAAAGGAACTTGCCAAACAAAAAGCAATGGAAGAAGAGCAAAGAAGGCATTTGGATGAAGTCCGGCGTCAATTGGAGAAGCTCCTAGCGGAAGAAATCCAAGCGAAAAAAGACGAAGAACTTGTTCGCAGCCTCCAAGCCCGTATTTTAAATGAAGAATGGTCGAAAAGGGAGGAACTGGAGCGTTTGCAGGAGGAACAGAGAAAGCTGTTGGATATGGAACGAAACAAAACAAAAACATATTTGCAGAAACAATCCGAAATGGAGAACCAATTAGAAGGTAAGTCTGACAAACTTTGAAAAGGTAATCGTCTTAAATGCAAGTTTTTCATATCTAATTTGTAGAAGCCCAGCTTAAACTTCATGAGTTGGAGAAGGCCAGAGAAGACATGGATTCAGAGTTGAGGGCAGCCAGACTAAAGAACGCAGAGAGGAACAGAGAAATCCTGGAAACTCGACTGAAACTTTTCAGTGCTCCAATCGTGGAAGACGAAAAGATCACCCGAGCCAGGCGTAGTGTTAGCATGCGAGAAGGCAAAAGTGTTGCTCCCCTCCGACCCAAAGTTCAGCTTCCATTGATGGAATTAGACCCTTCGTAATATCTGTAATTGACAACTAAATTATTGTTTAACCTGTAATCATACATTAATTGTATTTTCAATCATTCCTTTGTAGTATGCCATGTAATATTCGCTTCGCACAGAAAATTATTTTATGATCATGATTATTATGATTATTACTCAGATAAATATCAACAAGTTGCAGGGCAGTTTGTAAAAGTTTGTTTCCAAAGCAATTACGTATAGTTCAAGTTTTTTTTGTATTTGTAACAAAATTAAAATTTACTAAAAAATAGTTATGATTTTGTGAGTTTTAAGATGTGCATTCATTTAGCCTATAAAAATTGAGAGACAAAAGTTGCTCATAATTACCTGTTGCTTTATGATTCCTATTGAAAAGATGTTCGACCCTATTTTGTCAAATCGAAGGTATATTTATGTAAAAAATATTAAAATCTGTGTGATTTTTATATAATAAACGCTGCGTAATTAACGCTTGTATTAAAATACGAGAATGGCCTTGTCTATCACATCTTAATTTTGGTCCATTCCAGAATTTCATGCTCAAGCATGGAGTAAAAACGTGTTCATCAATTTAATTATAGTTTGTTTTACACAGCTAATATGAATATGTTTAAATCAACTTTTATTTACATAACCTCGAAAAAAGACTGATGGGTTAATAACAGAGGATCATTCTTTGAAATATTGAACCCCTTCATTACAGTTTAGCAATCATCAATCAAGATTGAAGATAGTTTCACGATTTATCAGAAACCAGTATTGAAAATTAAAGGAAAGTATAAAACCAGAACGGACAACGTAGCAAAATCAATCTGATTGATTACTGCACTCTGATCAATCATGATTACGTCAGGGTTGGTCCTTCAGGGTGGTCCAGGAGTGGATTTAGACAAAAAGTATGAAGTCAGTCTCATATAGTTACTGTCTACGGGGCAATATAAGATTGCTTAACAGGAGTAGAAAGCTTTTGGTTTTACTTCTGAATAGTAGTCATTTTGGTTTACTCTGAAGAATAAACATTTTTTCATTAAAGATTACAATGATTCCATTTTCTTATAAAAATGGAAGTTTGTGTTGCGAAAATTTAAAAATTGATCGCATCATCCAAGAGTGCGGCGTTGGTCTTGGAAAAACAAGCATTTCGGAGAAGGAGTAAGACGTTTTTTCAATGAAAAGTTAACACTATCGTTGCGTAATAATTAACTGTTTTAAAAATTGTAGATTAGTTTATGAACTTCCGCCAACACCCGTGTACGTATACAGCTCTGCAGGATTACAAATCAATGTCAATCGCTATGTTGAAGCCCTAAACGCTGCAAACTTTCAGGGAAAGATTGGGTAACTGCAACCTAAATGACTGCTGTAAATAAATAATTGCCTATTCATAAATTAATATCAACTTTGTTTAGGTATGCGGTTAAGGCTAATCCCAATTCGCAACTTATTGAAAAGTTGAAAGCATTTGGGGTAGAAATGATCATTGCAGTTTCTGGATTTGAAGTGCTCTCAGCAATCCGAGCAGGGTTCTCACCCGAAAATATTTTATTAAACGGGAATGGAAAACAAAGGTATTACAAACCTACAGTTAATCGCTGGAGGAGTAATAGCTTCGTACTTCTAAATTCTGATGGGTTTAATTATTAATTATAGATGGGAGATAAAAGTAGCCATCGAGAATGGTGTAATGTTAAATGTTGATTCTGAATTTGACGCAAGGCAGATTGCCGATTTGCATGCAGAAATTAACAGCGAAAAAGAAGGTTTGTAATTAGAATTAGTGCTTAAAAATTATTTTAAAATTTAAAAATACTCATTTAAATATAAAATATTTGCTGTAGTAAAAGTCCTTCTCCGAATCCGTCCATCAGCCAAACCATGCAATGAAGACGCGCAGCTTCAAATCCACGATTACGTGAACACAGCAGAAAACTCCAAATTTGGTTTCGAAATGACAGAAATTGATACAGTTCTGCAAATCCTCTCCACAAGGGAAAATATTAAAATTGTTGGAGTTCATTGCCATTTCGGGAGTGGAATAGATAACCCCAAAAGTTTCGAGTGGCTTGGTCAGACAATGTCCAGCATGGTAAGGAAGCTTAGCGAGAGCGGGATTAAAATTGAAATTTTAGATGTGGGAGGAGGAATAGGCATAAATTACTATGCAATGCCAAAGGGCTTTGTGGAGGGATTAAATGAAAGTAATAAAGCAAACTATGAAGCCATAACAGAAAGAAAGCTGGACGTCGATGACGATGGCCATGGCGATTCCGATATTACTGCGTGTATGAAAGCTCTTGGAAAGTTTATCCCTCAGGGAACAAACGTGATTATTGAACCTGGACGGAGTCTTGTAACAATCTGTTTAACTATTTTATAAGTTACCTAATTCAGTTACCTAGTTATAACTAATTTTCTGGATTTGTATACAAGGTGGCGAAAGCAGGAGTGCTTGTTTGCAAGGTATTGGGTAAGAAATCCTCAAATAATCGAAGCATATTGGTTACTGATGGATCCATGACGGAAGTGATCAGGCCTTGTTTATATGGAGCTCATCATAATATATTACCCACAAGGATAAATTCTGAGCAAATGGTAAATGTATAAACTTAAAATAGTTAAAATATTCTCGATTTACTTTTTGAACAGTTTATTTAAATGAAACTAACTATTCTTTCCATGGGTTTAGTGGGAACCATATGATGTGGTTGGACCAATCTGTGAATCTGCTGATTTTCTTGGAAAAAAGGTTCCAATGCAAAGTACAAGTGAATACTTGGCTGTAATGGATTGTGGAGCTTATTGCAGTTCAATGTCAATGACGTATAATCTAAAGCCTCGCCCAGCTGAAGTATAAAGACATGAATACAGTATAAAATACCAATTAATAAAACTAACGAAGTAAACTTTCGTTTTTATACTGATCTAGAACATTATTTATTCTTTATTATTATTGTTTCACAGATTCTTGTTGATGGAGATAGCTGGACATACATAGGAAAAAAGGATTCGTTTGAAGAACTCACTAACAAGTTTTATCCTAACGGAATTTAAACAATTATACTTTTGTTAATTTGGAATAAAGACAAAGTGGATTATCTGTAAAATATTTAATCAAAGTAACAACTGCTTGAAATGTTTGTTCACTGAATAATTATAATACGTAATAATATTTTTCTTTGATTGTATCACATATGGAATGTTACTCTCGCATCGATTAAAGTTATCTTTTTGGTTAATTTATAGTGGATAAAGTGGATATCTCTAATAATAAGTACCTATACCTACTCCAAATCAAACTACAATATGTACTTAGCCTTTATAGCAATATATTTTCATTTTAGGTTTTTAACTGACTACGAACTGACATGAAACACTTAAAATTGTAGCGATTTTGTAATGCTGTAATAATAAATTATAGCATTTCTTGAGATTATGCGTCAGGTCGGAAATTCTTGTGAAGTTCTGGCTTAATGTCGCATACAATATCCAGAAGACGATTGATAACCTAAAAGCAACAAAAAAATAATAATAAATTCAAATCCACAATGATTTAAAGTTATGCTTCACAAGCTTTACTACTAGCTATCTTCACGGATAAATAAACTTGATTAAATTCCTACCTGTTCTTTATTTTGCGCCACTTGCAGCTTCTGAGCTTCCAATTTCTGAATGGTGTCCTGATCGATTCTAGCTGCTACATCTTCACGTGATCCCATGTGCTAAAATTAACAAAAACAATATCATAACATAATTGTATATTCAACAAAAGATGAAATAGCAAGAGAACACACCCACGGAGCCAAAATTATTTTAATTACTACTAATAATAATTAAAAATCAAGATGACACACCTTAGCTTCAAAATCCTTAAATGATTTCTCCCTTTCCTGACGATACTTCTCAATTTCAGCTTGAGCTTCCTCCTTGGCCTGCTTCAGACGACGTGCCTTGCCTAAAATTAAATTAGTTTATTTAGACCCTTCAAAAAATTAAACCTTGCAACAATCCTAAAAATATCTTCCCCACAACAATTACTAAAAACTTACGCTTCCTAGCCTCCGCCACCTTCTCAGCTGCCCTTTTCTCGGCCGCCAACAACTGTTGAATTCCCTGGGTCTGTGACGCCATGACGATGATTAAAACTCGATTAAATTTCGAAGAATAATTGAAAAATTATGATTAGCTTCAATTTGTGAATTAGCTTCTCTCTCCTTCAAACTGCAACTGGGAAGAAGAACAACACCCAAAAAATCTTCTCTATCCAGCCAAATCTCCTTCACAATTCTGCTTCACACACACTAAAATACAAAATCCACATTAACAACCCTGTTTACTTAATGTAGGAATTTTACAAAGTTTTAACACAAGTTTAGCAACAATCAATACTAAAACATATTCACTCAAGCAAATATTATTTTAATTGGTAATACCTGTTCACAGCAGCAAAGTTTAACTATTTTAGGGAGTGTTGATGATGAGGTTTAGCCAAGTCAAATGCCAGACTGCACACAACACAGCTGAATTCAATGAGCTCATCATCATCTTTACAATACAGGGTAGACGGAGTACGGCCGTATCTACAGTGGCTAGGGAACATTCAATAATTACGTAATCACCAAACACGCCTTGGTCCCACCCATTTTTACCCTTAGTCAATCTTCCAAGTGGGGCCCTTTTACGTTATTTTTGAAATACCTACCCAAAGCTTTGGTTAATGTAATTAATGGATGAGTCCTTGGGTAATGATATTGAAGGAATTGTGTATGCAGCAGGCAGGGCACATACTGCACAGGGCAAGGTTACGTGAGAAAACTTTGTTCAGCCTCAAAAGCTGAGAATTCTATTGAAAAGAACACGCCCAAAATGCATACTTTTTCATAGCTGGCTTTTATGATTCATGTTTTAAATCAATGCAAACTATTTTTTATATTATGGCACTTTTTAAATGCTTAATTTTATTGTTACGTAACAATAAGCATAATTACAATTAATAAAGCGGTATATTTTCCATTGAATTCACGGGAAGCGAGTAAAACAGTGCTATTTAGACAAAGCGGCTGTGAATGTGTTTATAAACCAAATTGTTATTTTCAAATTTGTTCAAAAAGTCTTTAATGGAGGCAATAGAGAGCTGGTGTTTGGAGGTGACTTCCTGAACAGAATATCGAGAGTTTGATATGTCCATAATGACTAAATAAGTGTGAGTCTCGTCTAAATCCATGGATACTCGAAGGGATTCTGCTAGGTCACTCTGGCATTAATAGATAAATATTCAAATGATTAGCGATTTACGAAATTATAGGATTCTGACATAATTTTAAGCAATAATAGTTCTTACATCCGCAGCAACAAAGCATTTTACTTCACAAGCTTCAGGTATGTTAGATTTTTTAATTTCCATTGCAATTGGAGCCAACACAAGCTCAGCTTTTTCGAAGTCTGCGTCAGTATCGTCTGTTGGGGTAAAATATTTTAATTTTATAATTGCTATAAGTATTGACTGAAATTGAAATTGTACACCTTACCTGTAAAATAAAGTAAGCATCTGCTGTGATTTAAAATCGAAGAGTGTCGATCCCGAAGCTCGTCAATAATTCGAGGAAACCAAGGAAAGTCCTTAAAATAATAATTAAATAATTAATGTTTACCCCTTTACTTAAAAATATCGTGTAAATCTTACAATTCCCTCTAAATCCTCATTAACTTCACATCTTCCGTCTGTCGTAATTATCTCGTTATTTTCATCAAGTAAAGTCAGATTAGGTATGGCTTTTACATTAAACCGCTTTGTAAGGGACTCTCTCATTGACTTTTCCTCAAAGGGAACTGCAAGCCAAGGCATTAGACTGAAAAACTTGTTAAATGATTCCTGGCTCCTTTAACGTATGAAATATATAATAATTAGTTTCTTTGCATTTTAAAGATTTAGGATGTTTTTAGTTGACACTTACCTGTCTGAACTAACAAATACTATTTCAAACTTTTTCTTATTCTTGTTGATTCTTTCATAGAACTCTGTTAGTGTAGCCAAAAAGCTCCTACAAGGTGGACACTGCAACAACAAAAATATAGATGCAATATTTACAAATCATTGATGAATACCTGATTGTGCAATCAATTACCCAAAACGCAGCGAATAAAAGAGCTTTCACTGGGGCATTCACCGAAGCATATCGTATACGTTCTGTATCAAGGCAAACATTATCCTTGTTACAGGGCTCAAGACATTCCTCTTTCAAATTAACTTTTCGGAAAAGATTGGCTGAATTGATAAGTTCCAAAAAATGAGTTTCCTTCCATGGAAAATTCTTTCCTTTTGGGTCATTCAATACGTTTTCTACCGCATTGTATGAAATAACTTCTCCATCGGATGCATTAAGCAATACCAAGCTTAAACTTTCCTGGATTTCATACTTTCTCGCTAAATATTCCTAAGAAAAATAAATAAATTGAAATCATGTTTATTATTAGAAAAAAGCAATCCATCACAACATATCAGCACCCGATCACATTACGTTTTTTATAAAACGTACAGTTATTTTAGCATGATTCCCATCCGAGATGAAAAGGAGAGGAGGTGAGTCGTTTTGGGAAAGGAAATGTTGAATACTGGAAGTTCTAGCTTTGTTGTTGGAAGTGAATGAAGTTTCCTCCGGGCAATTGGCTGGATTGCGGAACAGCAACGGTACAAGAACAACTTCAAAGGATACTTTGCAATCTCCCCCTCTTAACTTGAGCTCTGCATGGAGATCAGTCAAGCATTTCAACAACTCAATCAATCTCGTTCCGTTTCCTTCAATGGACACAAGAGCTTCGTCTAAATATAAAGTTTGAAAGTTTATTTTTTGTTAAATTTTTGCAAAGATCCGGTAAATGAATGAAGCCTAATATGCGGATTTATCCATTCTAAAAAAATTTCCGCTTCCGAAGTTAATTCTTTTTCGGAATAGTAACAAAGCTTAATTTACGCCTACGCTACTTTTATAATTGAGCGAGAAAAACATCTTTTACATGAATTACTAGGAAAAGGGATGATTAAGCAGGGGATTATTATCATTACATTGTTACCAAATCATCTAATATTCCATAAGATAAAAACATAAGATGTTTACTATTATTACCTGAAACAAAAAGTAATCCTATAAAGGAATCCGTGGAATTATCAAGTTGAGAAGTTTCCAGCTTAATGTCACAACTCAGGGATGACAACTCACTCCCCAAAAGCTTACCAAGTGGGTGACACATCTTTTACAAACTTTCCCGTTCACCTCCGCAACATTCATACACAAGCTAAAAGCTTCGTCATTTCAATGTTTCATACGAAATTTTTATAACTAAACTTTTTTAAAATGTTAGAAAATGACTAAATTCATCCGAAACTGTTTATTATTTACACACTATTTCTTTAATAACCGGTAACATTTTCACTTTGACAAGGAACAAGTCACGACAACTTTTTCCTTCTTTGTTTTAAAAAAGGAATGAAAAGTCGTTTGAGAAAGGTAGGAAATAAAAAGGCTCAGGGAACTTTGTAAGCTATAAGCAAGTACCTAAAAGTGTTGACGACAGTGGAAACATGAAAAATGTAACCTTTACTTTGAATTCCTTCCAGTATCTTAAAACTTTTTGGAAAGTTTCCTTAAGAATAAATTTTATTTCAATTTTACAGAAGCCTATTCTTTTACTGTGTTTCCTTTCTTTTGTTTATCATAGGTAATTGCTTGGTAATACACAAGCTATAAATAGCAGTACCGCGAAAACCACCTTTCTTTCTCAACTTTCCTTTAATTTCCAGAAACGCTACGCAAAAACAAAGTGTTTCCACTATTTCAAATTACGTAATAATATGCAACATGAGATATATCTTTGTAAAAACTTGCAACAAACTTTTAAGAAAGTTTCAAAAAAAGTTCCAGAGATGAAAGGATTCTTATTCTTGTTGTTCCTCGAGAAATAATGATACTGTTTTGCCTGGGCAATGAAGAACATTAAGCACTACGTTCTACTTTTTCTGCTTTCTTTTCCTTGTTAAAAAGACGGAGAGAAACCAGCTGTGGTGAATTAAGTACTTTTATACCGGAGATTCTCTTCCAGCTCTCTGCTACTTAGCTCATGCAGTGACCCATTCACTGGCTTCCAAATGTCAACTAAACTTTTTCTCTTCCTCATCTACCCATGTAATGCTGTGTAACGTGTACAATCCCAAATATTCCAATCCAGCAGATTTTTTACTTGATCTGAGGTTGAAATAGGAATGCATATAAAAACCGTATAACGGTGCATTTCTGGAAAAGAATGGTTCTGAAAAATAAAACTGCGTTATTCCCCTTTTTCCTCCTGCTCTTGGTTTGAGGTTTGAAGAAATATATTTCCTTTTCCAAGCTGCTCCCGCTCCCTCCACAACTCAGCATTCTAAATATTGGAAACAGCCCATTAAAGCATGGCACATCTATCTGAAATTGGTTTTACTCTTCTTCGCTTTAATGTTTTCTCACACTCCCTCCTCACCCTCAGTTATATTCTTCAAGGTTTTTAGTTCAGCCCCGCAGTCACCACCTCGACAGAACCGCACCGGAGGAAACCAAGGGTGAATGTTTATGGTGTGAAAAACAAAATTTCGGAGAGAATAGTCATCATTTCAAAGAAAGGGGACGGAATGGAGGTTTACAAACTTTGCCTTTATGGTTATGGCTATATGACTCAATATATTCCGGAAAGGGGAGGGGAGCAGAAAGGAAAAAGAGCATTAAAAGAATTGTACTGATAACGAACCGAATTAAATAAAAAAACATTGTTTGTATCTCGAGTCTTACACGCCATGCATTGTGAATGCAGGAAATATAGGGACATCCAGAGAAAAACGACTTTCCTCAAAATTTATAAATAATTATGCAAAATGATGAATAATTTTATAGTCTGTTTTAAAAATTATAGTCCCTTATTCTTGTAAATTGTTATGTAATTTAAGCATAAAATCATATATTGCAAGCCTTAGCAAGAAAAACTAGTTTAAAGTAAACTAGTAAAATTATAGTTAATTGTTTGGAAATCATTTCTTACAAATTAGGGAAATGTTACGTAAAGTAAACGCATTTGGTGTGTAGTGTAGCAACAGCTGCAGTGGCACAGCTTTGGAAAATTTTTAAAAAATATTTCTGAAACTACTTTCCATAGTTCATTAAACTTCGTTTATGTAGCTTTATGATTATAGCCAGGGCGCGTCATGCGTCTATTGGATTCTAAAAATAAATAATGATCTTTTAAGAAAATCTAATTTTTAAAAAAGTTGCATAATAAAGTCTAATTCAACGATAATAATATGACATTGATAGTAAACTACAGCTTTCTTTTTCAAGGTTGAATGGAACCCATTTAAAACGAAATTTCTAAAAATCACGTCTGTATTTTGTTACTAGGACTGAAATAGGAATCATAAAAAATGAATTTGAACAGTAATAATAAAAGGTTGCAAAACCATATAATTACTAGCTGAACGTATGCATTTGATTGTTAAAACTGCAGCAAATGGAGCTGTATTTGCCTTTTTTTGCAAAATTATAAGCAAATTACTATTTTCTTTAAACCATCTTATGTTTAAGAAATTTATCTATTTTAATTTTAAGAAATTGGCCTTTCTTGCAAAATTTTGCATTTAAATTTGCAAAAACTAGTAACGTATTCTTAATCTGTTTGCCTATGCGGTCAAAATGATATACTGCATGCAAATGTACTGAAAAAATTTGCAACAATTTGCAAAAACTGATTGCATATTTGGAATCAGCGCGTTCGATTTGTTCTAATGCAATAAATTTTTTATCAGACTGCTATTTAAAGTTTTTTAACCGTCACTTGTAACGGCCGAACCGTTATGCCGAAATTGCTGAAAAACAATACGCTTCTTGCAACATACTATTTATACATACTTGCCAAATTTCATTGCAAACTTTTATGGCGTTTTTAAGTTAGAGCGCGGACAGACAGACGGACGGACGGACAGACAGACCATCAAGGCCAAACCTATACTAGCTTCACTGCAGAGCGCGGACAGACAGACGGACGGACGGACAGACAGACCATCAAGGCCAAACCTATACTAGCTTCACTGCGTTCAGCTAGTAATAATAAAAATAGCTTTTTGATATAACTGCACAGAGGGTTGAAAACTGCAGTCAATCCTGTTGCAGTTGCACCCTGCACGCGATGCACATGCAACCAGTTGTAAGGGAATTGATCAAAACACATTTTTAAAATTGAAGAAGGGAAATGAAGACGGTCCATAACGGATGATTACTCACGAATTGTATTTGTTTATTGCTATGTGCTTTTTATTAAACGAAGACGTCCAACCTTTAAACATTTCAAGTACATAGGTAGTTTCATTTTTCTTGCAAACCAATTTGTATGTGTCTGGCTGTTGAATTCACCACCAGCACAAAACAAGTAGTCTTATGCCATTGTTTATAGATTGGAGGCGTATGAAGATAAAAAAGAGAGGAAAGGAGAAAGAAATTGAAGTGCAACAAAGTTGTACGAGGGAAAAAGTCAGTGGAAATGGGAAACGAGGCACGAGACAAGATGAAACTTGAGGAATAAGCTCGTAAAAAAGGAAAATTTCCCTTTTCAAGTTGATTTTCCAAAAACATGTTTTCATCGTAAGCAAAAGCTAAGGAGGAAGAAGCGATAGGGAAAACGAGAAGAGGTTTAGTGGAGAACACTACTTTGTTCAAAAAGGGGGAGATGATTGGAACTTGTTTAATATGCACTAGTGGAATGAAGTTAGCTAATATTTTTCCAATTGGAAGGAAAGAGCCTCTTTTATTGCATTAACAACGTTTTAAGATGCATTCTGTGAAGAGAGTATAATTTATGTAAATTGATGAAAGAAAAACGAGGTTTCTCCACCTTGTTACTGGCTCATTTAGTTGGCACGTGCTTGGGCGAGAAATGTTATGAAATATTTTACAGAAACCTTGTTATATAGCAACAAGCAAAACCTAACGAAACTACCATGAAAAGTTATAATTTAAAACTTTTGAATATTCTATTTCATAATTGGAATATAAAATCAAAGTAAAAATCAAGATACTGTTGATGAGAAAATGTATTGAATTGAGTTTTGTTGATCAAGGGAAAAATGAGCTTGTGAACTGAATTCTTTTGAAGGTTCAATATGAGAAAATATTAAAAATCTTCAATGAATGAAATTTTTCATACATTTTAATCTAAAATAAAATCTACCTACGCAAACTTGTATAAAACCCAAGTGCGTATTTCGCATTGTTTGTTTTCATCTCAGGTTTCCTATCTCCCATTGCCTTCCTGCTATTAAATATCCCCTGTTTTTGCGTAATCTCTGACGTTGTCCAGGAATGCATACTACGTCATTGTAAAGTTCTTGAAGGTTTTAATTTCATGGGAACGTATAAACTGTCCAGCTATAAAACTTGAGAAGTGTTTTTATGCAAGAGTGGAAACTTGCAAAACACAAAAGAGGACTGAACCAGATGCTTTCCCCATTTACTTGAAAGAAAGTATTTAACTACTTTGAATGAAGACAAGTTGGATGATTTAAGCGTATATAAAACAGAGTTATTTTAGCCAGTAAAATATGACATTTACTAAAAGTTAGAACTTGACAGGATCAAGTTACCAAAAAGGTTTTAATTCTCCTGGTTGCCTATCTTTACAAAATATGTACCGTCTGGGGAAAGTAAATGAGAGAAAAAATGATATATGTCTGGACAAAAACCAGTTTCTTTTTAAATCTTTCCACACAAGAAATAGTTCTAAATATCCAACAGCAGCCGTTTCGTTGACCAGTTATAAAAGCTTTTTACTGTTTTGGAGGGAAAACTTATAATTCGAGTAGAGAGTAAAAAGCGACTTGAAAGTTGATTCGCAAAAGTTAAAAAACTAATTTCTAGTAAGTAGCATATGTTTCAAAAAGATAACTTTCTTTGTCTTCCTCTTTTCCTACAGTTTTTAAGAAACATTTCATGTCTGGAGAGGGATAGAGGAAAAACAGAAATTAAAAACAGGAAACACAAGAAGACTGTTCTAAATAATTGGGTAAATTTATAGCCATCTCCTCTTTTCTTTCGTTTTTATTTCCTGGAAACGTTTATACTGTTTAATAAGGAATGACGTCTTTAAAAATATGAATTTTCACCATTTTAGAAGAAAAATAAAAAGAAGTAAAGTTTTAAACGTTTCTAAACTATTTTTTCTGTGACATAACTGATGTAGCTAAAATTGCTTTGGAAAAGTTACGAAATGAACGTTTAACACTTCAAAATAATTATTTTAAGCCTGGAGCGTTTCCTAATTCCCTGTAAGATGGCGTGCCTTTCCCTCCGACAAGAATCTAACTTTCTCCAAAGTCTTCGCGTTTTTGGGAAAACTTGCAGGATTATGAGGAAAGTAGGAGCGCCAAGTAGTGATGATGATGTTACGATGTGGGAAACGCATAAGAAGAATGACATATTTTTAAAAAAAGTAATATCAATAATAATAAAGATAATTTACAGGGAAAGTGAGCGTAGTAAGCAGTGGTATGAAAACGGAATAAAAAGTTGTTTGTTTATTTGGAGTCTGCATACGACAACGATGAAGTTTGTAGGTCTTCGTGTTTGCTCTTTTTTTAACCACTACTAACCATCATAGTTATTAATCGTCCAAAAGTATTTTCCACCAGTATTGCATGGAAAGTAAATGTTGGATCCAATCCAGAAACTGATCAAGATATTTCCCAAAAAAGAAGGAAAAGCCATGAAACTGGTTAATCTCAGAAGAGAAAAAGAAGTTCTCATTACTTGTCACGATCCTATTATTAGTTATATGATCGCAAGGGCTCCGCTGCCAAACGATTTCTGTTGAGTAGTCCATTTCCTTTACTTTCCACTATATCGTTTCATGGGCTCATAACGGAGAAAAAGCTTTGTATGAACTTTCTTCTTTAATGTAAGTTAAATAAATATTGTAGATTTTTTGCATATTTTTATATGAACCGATTCCATTTTACCCATCATCAATACATCTTGTAAGGGAGCGTGAAATTAGGTAGGGAAATTATGCTCTAAATCTCTGGTAACCAAAAATAACGGAACAATAATGTTTAACGAAAAAGGTAGAATTTTTATGTTGTTATTTTTTCTTTTTTATTACTTGCTTGAAAAGTAGAGCAAGCTAAGCAAGTTATATAGACTGTATGTCTGTTCGTCCGTTTGCAGTCCCAGTCAGAACGCTTTGCCAATTTTAACAATATTTGACAGAGTTGTTAGTGTGAAGTTAAGATTTGCTGTATAATTTTTAAGTGACTAGAATTTTCTTTTTTGAACAGCTTTTACCAACAAAAATTGACAATAATGTTTTTGTCTGCTGCTGCTACCGGTTTGAATTTGCTAATTTGCATACAAACCAAATAATACTTCGAGGAAGTGACTATAAGGCTTGCTGCCTTTTATTAGTTTGTGGTCTTCCTGTGATCAATACTACCTCACTTTATATAGCATTTTCTAATATATTACAAAACTATCAGCATAACGTTTTTTCTGCACTGTTTCTTCTAAACTAATCAAACTTGTGTGAGCAAATTGTCCATCATAAAATTTTGCTAGAACAGCCATTCTTTCCCTGAATGGTCAAATATGCTTGTGGCAGTTTCCGAAAAAAAGGGCTAGCAATGCAGTGGTGCTCTAACGTTATATAATAACGATCAAAAAGAAGAGATTTTTCCAGGAAGAAAACAGACACGTTCACGGAATAACAAACAAGTGCTAATGGTGCAGGTAGCTTATACGCTTGCATAACTTCCAAGTTGCTCATCTGTTCCAAAAATACTTCGTCACTTCTTAATAATATTTTCTTCACGGGCAACAATCTCAGAAGAACACTTGAGATAAATGGAAAAACTTGTCTGTAAATTCAAGATTTGTTTTTTATGTAGGCACATGGGTATACCGCGTATAAAAATTAAAGCAATTTCTTCTCTAGTTTGCCATTTTTCTACTAAAATTCTTATTTTTATTTGAAACTAAAAAATCCAGATGGAGCATCAGAAACAACCTAATTTAAATTTTAAACCATTTCTATTTTTGTTTATTCTATTTCAATGCGAAAGAATAACGAATCTCACTAAACAAAGTAAGAAAACATACCTTTTAACTTTTAAAGTTCATTTGCTTTAAAAGATCACAAAAATTGGAGTCCATCTTTTTTAACATGATATTGGGTGTTCAGGTCCAATGTCTGTATATAATTTCTCAAATGATATTCACTGTCCTTCCATACACCTACTCTACTCAGCTTTTTAGTCAGTGATAGTACCTGTCATACATAGTCCTTAAATGTTTTCATACTATAAGAATGTTTGCTGATGGTTAAAGTTCTTGAATTCTTTAAAAAGCAAACCGCACAAAAGAAGGCTGATTAAATCTGATAAATTTCTAATTTTCTCTCATATTTTTACGAAAGTAAACTCTAAAAGGAAGAAATCAAGTTTTATGATTTTCTTCAAGCTCAGCAAAGTGTTCATGAGAAACCGATTGTTGGTAAAAAGTTTACAGCAATTCTTCATCTTTTTTAACGAAATGTTGTGCATCCATCATCAACATTATCTTCGTTTTCCCCTTCTAATCATTCTCTGCGTTTTAAATGCACTTTCAAGGGAGTTTCAACTTTGGGTAAAATGTGCTGCAAAGGAATGCAAAAGAAAAAGGGCTGATGGATGGTGGTGGTGGGGTTTAGTTGCATTGCATGCAAGTCTCCAAAAACCATTTTGTTTGTTTCTCTTTTTCTTTCATTTCCCTTTTAGCATTGCTAGATTTCTCTTTCTCCATTTCCATCTCATTCGTAAAAGATTCTTTCTTTAAAGATGGGGAGGAGGAGAAAGGATGGCCATGGTTTAAAAAGATGGAAGAAGGAAATCTTGTGTCATGGTTGAAGAGTTATATAATTTATAGTCACATTGGACTTCTTCTCCATTGTGTCAAGGGAAAACATTCATTAGCTACAAGAAAAATGTTTTTCTCATTGTACACGTTGCCATTGTAGTGGAAGCACGCTCAGATTCATAACAATTAATCACTTTCAAAGCAAAACCCGTTTCTTCTCTCCATTTCCCAAACGCACATAAACTTACACACATTTTCAAACATTTCTCTTTTTAAAGAGGAGAAAAGGAAGAGAAGGAAGGGAAATAACACATTCAAAACCACAAAAAACAACTTCCACACATTCATATTTATTATGCTGACTCTGACGAACAACCTCTAAACACAACAAAGGTTGCTGCAACTTGCAAAAAACGGATGTTTTAATATCATTTTCTCTCCTTTCGCTAACTTCCGTTTTTATAATGACAAGCCAGTGAAAATTCGAGTTTATTTTTTTGTAATAGATATTTTTGTGTAAACCTCATTATCATTTAATTGGACTGGTAGCTAATGACTTGAGATTATCCAGTTACAGCCTATAATATGTTATTTTACTAAATTTAAGTAACTTCAGTGTGTGCTAATGTATAAGCAAAATTACTGCTCCAATTTGTATTACTCTTTCATTTAAATACAACTTCCAAAATGTCAAATAATTTTGACTTGATTTACTTTTGTCCTTTTTCAACTTTACCTCGTTTTTGATTAGGGCAGAGATTGAGGAAAGAGGAAGTAAACTGACGGACTTCCTATAACTAAGTTTTAAGTAAGCAGATTTGATTAGCAAGACGAATAGAGAAATGGTTTTGTAGGGCTTTTAAGCAAACATGGAAATCAGAGTGAAACCTTAAAAGTAAACTATGTAATCCTTTTGCTAATTCACAATTAAACAACAACTTTTAATTTAGAATTCTCATTGGGTTCATTCCAGGTAATCATGTAGTCATAAGTAATCAGATATTTTTTAAACGGGAAAATTTCAACGGTGCGGTCCAGTGTTTCTTACTAATATTATTAGGCAAGGATAGAAAACAATTTTTAAATCGGAAAAAATAACGAAGTTTATATTAAAGTAGATATAACTTGCTTAAAATGATTTCCTATTACTGTACGCATAGCTTCTGAAAATAACAAAATTTTATTTTGACACGTGCTATAAAAAGATAGTTTAAATAAAGCAACAAAAGTTATTTCTGGAGTTACCAAAAATACAAAATGATATCTAAAAATATTTTAGTTATTTTTAGGCGGTAATAAATGGAAGCTAATAATACCTTTTCCTCCAATCCTAATTTTATGAAACAGCCGCATTCACCTGAAAATATAGATTTTATACGGGCTTCTTCCATGCGTATGTGAGCTGAATAGAGATCAGGAAAAATTCTTTGGATTTGTAGCAATATCCTACACAATCTGTTTGAATCGTGTAAAAAGGGGAGAAAATGTGTGGCTATAAATAATCTTTTGGTTTGATGATAGAGACAAATGGATTCACACCTTTTGACTGTACTTGTATTAATAGTAATAAGGATTACTATTATTATTGCCGCTGATGATGGTTTGTTTGTTTTCTCTTGGTTGCTTTACAAATTACTGCATGCTTTACTAAACCTGTATAATGGTGTTAGGCTACACTTCAAAGGTTGTTTCCCGGAATTGTTTTTTGGGAATTCACAATGATTTTAATTAACAATGATTTACTCATAATTTTGTAGTTACTATCACCATCGCTATTTTTCACTATTCAAGAATAACCCATGGAAAATGGATTAAACATTTTTCATTAAATAGATTTACTTGAAAATCACAACGATAAATCTGATTTAAACTTTCATATTTGAAAATCCTTAAAAATGTAAATGTCAGATCATTATCATCAGCATTGAAGCTTCTGAATAGAGTTGCCTATTTCTCTGATTACGCGAGTTTGGCAAAAATAAAGGAGATTGAAATAACTGTAAATTAGGTGCTGATTGAGATGAAAGATGTGATATTGTAGAGCTACGCATTTTGTATATTTCTGCGTATAAAGTCTGATTAATAATGAGATTCAAGATCCAAATCCATGGAAAATCTTTCCAAATCTTATTTTTTCGGAGTGTTCATTTCTATTTTGCAGTCATCCTCCTTGTACTATACCAGTCCTAACATGAAATTGCAGCCGAGAGTTTTTGACAAGATATGGATAGGCGAGATTGCTGACGTTACTACAAAAAATACGCACTACTTTCATTTTTTTGTTTCAGCAGTATAAAAATATACGATTTAGCTTCTTTCTTTTTGCAAATAAATTCCTTCGATAAAGATATGACAAGAGGAAAAAGTGACAGGGTGAATAAATTTTGGCAAATTTGTTACCTTCTTGTCGTAACTTGTAAGAAACAAAAATTTCTTTATCACGTTGTGGCTTAAAATTGAGCAGACTTGTTCGCAACATCTATAGCAACCATTCCTTACTTATTTTTATTATTTGAACAAAAAGATAAAGTCATCATCAAATCAGCATAATACATTTCTTCAAAGGACGCTTTCACATAAAAATTCAAATCGGCTAGGATTTCATAAGTTAATGCTAGTCGTTATAGGGAAGTTTACTTTTACTTAAAATTTTTAATGTTGTTGGCAATGGTTACTAATCAAAAAATCTTTACTTGATGACCGTGATGATATCACGATACTCATAACGCAGACGTTATTAATGTAGGTTTTTATTTTCGTGCAGTGATTGTATGCCCGAAGTTAAAAGTTGTTAGAACTGCACACTGTGCCGCCGTAAGTTCATAAACTTTATTACTTTCTCAACTGACAATAATATTTCAGGGAGTAACATGTACCCGGCTAACAATTTACTTTCTGGTCCCCTTCTTCTCCCTGAGTGTGAAATATTTGAACTTGTATATCTTACAAGAGACAAAGAGGGAAAGAGATAAAGTCGTATCGCTCGCTCTGCTTGGTTAAACGTAAAGGGTTTCTGACACGTTGTAAACTTACCCTATAACTCACTCCGCTCGTTTTGCAAGAAAAGTAAGAGGAATAAAGGCGTCATCATATTTCCTTTTTTGTTTCCCCTCCTCCTCCACTATCGCTTCCTCTAACACTCTTGATAAAAAAAGTTTGAAAAGAAAAACTCGCCTTTCGTGTGATGAGCCGAATATAAAATGAGAGCGACAACAGGCATATATACACATGTCAACTGTAATCATCAATGGCAGAGAAAATAAAAAGCTTTTTTTGTTCTTTACATCTCTTCTATCCATTTTCTCCTTTTTTATGTTACTCATCGGTTGCAAAAAAGTTTACAACTTTCTTCAATAACCCTTCTATATGTCAGCTTTGGCATATAATTGGTCTTTTGTGTACATTATTGATACATTCGATATATTTCAAATATGTTAGGGTTACCCAAATTCTAACCTTAAAATCAAGCTCGACCTACCCCAGAGCTAAAAGGGCTAGCGGGTTCAAATATTCTCAAACTTACTTCAAAACTTAAAACAACGATAAACGAAAAATATATGAAGATGAACGGAAGTCAGTCAGCCTAGTTTTATAGTGAATCATCGTTGTGTTAGTTAACAATAATACTCGTATAAAAACATATTGTTTCAGAAATATTTGTTTAAATTCGTGACACCTGCTGCAGCCGCCTCCACAGCCGTTGGTCTAATTAACTTTCTTAATTTTTTGTCGTTCGTGGCCAACTTTTTGAAGTATTGGGTAAAGAAGATCACATTTCCAGTCTAACACGGTAGAATTAATTTACTATTTTTAGTTTCGTTATCATCTGCTTTAATAAACTTTTTGATGAAAGTGTTACCGTGACGATGATGATGAGAATTTGAGTTTTCTAATGAAAATATTGTGCACACCACATTGACAATGACACGACACAGGTTTTGCACAATTTTAGCAGGTGTTTTTTGCGAAATATAATAAGTCGAGTGTTAGCTAGAAAAAAGTTTTTTTAAATGAAAATCTATTGCGACATTACTGACATGGTTATTTTATACCTTACAAAATTCAGTTACTGGTTGTCGATGGCATAAACGAAACTAATTTTCTTACAAAAGCAATTAATTTTGATGACTTTAAACAAAAAAACGTCTTTTTTGTCATCAACTTTTTCTCAATCATTAAAACAACAATAAATAGTCAGCATTTTTTATTTTTGCTAAGTTGAGCACCTCTTTTTGCGATATTTTTCATTAGATCGAGTTTAACTAGAGTTGCTAGTAAGGTGAAGCGTTTTTCCTAATTTTTTAGCAGTAGCAAAAAAGCGTTCTTGAGTGAGATGAAAGCACATGGCCATGAGTGCCATTCCAAAGAGAATGTAGACTGAGCAGAGAATGAGCTGTCCGTCAACGTGATGATCCAAACCTTCTTCTCGTCCATTACTGCCACCACCACTCCCAATCCCATCAAAGTTTCCAGTGATAGAGAAGGCATCGGGATCATCAGGAATGCCCCCCACATTAGTGGAAGGGTGGTTAATACTCTCTTCGGTACTCCTATCAACTGCTCCAATGATGGATCTCGGAGATAATGCCAATCCTATCCCTCCTCGACTTTCTCCTGGAACTATATCACTGAATCCAATCGTCACTAGACTAACAAAACAAAAATAAGACCCTTCAAAGTACTCCCAGCCTTCCCACCAAGAGAAAAGTATTGATCCGAAGAGAATGTAGCAGAAAAATACGGCAAGGCAGGTTGAGATCGGGATCGTCGTCACCTCATTACCTTCTCCCTCGTTATTATCCTCCGCAGCAACATTCGCATTTACTTTAAACACTTGTCCAATCTGCTTCCCATCATCAGCAACTTTTTCAACTACTTTTTCCTTTTTCGCATAATCACTAACAGCAATAGAAGTTGTTTTTTGTTTGGATATCATCCTTGTTGAAGTGAAAGCACTCCTGCCTTTGCTCTCCCTCACAATCCCAACAATCAGCAACGATTCCTTTTGCTCGTTTACTCCTTCGGGGTTGTTCTTCTTGTTAACTTCTTCAAGTCTCTTCTTTCTACTCACCTCTCTCATTGCATTCAGTCTTTTTTTACATCTACAAAACAAAGGAAAATTTCCCCACATTAGCCTAATTTTTTAGAATTAAAGCAGAAAAGGACAAGTAAGTAATATTTAGCGTCACAGAAAAAAATAAACTGATGCAAAAAAACTGCAAAGGGAAATCTGTTTAGAGAGAAGTGAACCAAACGGATGCATCACATCAGACGATTTCCTTCCTTTCCCTCTTTCTGTTTTTTCTCATGCATTGCCACACGATATAAAGTGAGTTATTTACCAACATTGTCCTCAAAGAATCAAAATGAAACTATCCAGAAACTTTGTAGATGATCATGACAACAAATAAAAAGAGGAGAGTGAATAAAAACAAGGAAGTCCTATTAAAATCATGATGCATAAAATGGGATCAACCTGGAACAAGGGCGCCTTCCAATTGTTGTCAATACAAAGAAGAGAGTTTCGCACATTTTATCTTCACACTGCACAATCCTTCCCTTTAAATTTTGCACTGCTTTTCCCTTTGCTTTTAAAGTGTACAAAGCACAAAATAAATACTACAAATATTGCACTTTTTCCTACTTTCACGCTCTGTCTCTTCTTAATAATAACCTCGGATTGCTTTTTTATTCAAATTTTTACTATTGCCTTGTTTCTGCAGACAAAATAAGAACAACCAAGAAGCTTTTCATCTCTACAAAAATGTTTTTTACAAAAATTCATGTAAATTTCTTATTTTTGACTTTCCATTCCTTACAGAAGAGCAAAAAATGTCATTTTTAAATAATATTTTTGTCAAAATACGAATTTTTTGCTCGTCTTTGCTGCTCTTTTTGCAAAAAGAAGTGTAAATTGTTATTCTTTTTTTCAATCGTTTTCTATTTTCTTAAAAAAAGATTAGAGCTTTAAAGAAAAAAGTGATTTTGAAAAATACAACATCTTGAAAAACATTTTTTATCTAACCTTGCAAAAATAACAACATTTTACAAGGCGTGAAAATAGAAAAACTGTCACAACGCTTCTCTCTGTAATTCATATATTCTTTCATAGGGAAAGTGGAAATAGAAGGATGGAGAAGATAAACAAGTCTTTTGCATCTCTATGTTTGCTTTTTTCTGAAGCAACTGCTTCAAAACACCGAGGATAAGCTCTGAACTGTGTGAGATTGATTCATGTTAGCCCCACTAGCTAAAATTCATCTTTTTAATTCATTTAAATAGATCAAAAAGGAGGTTAATAATTAATAAAAAATATTTAAAGTAGGGAATACATTTTTGCAGTTTTATTCGCTCTCCCTTTTAACAAAAATACTCTGAAGTATATAAAAATTTCAACGGGTAAAATGTGAATTCTTTTATTTTTGCAACTTTTATCCATTTTGGCATTTCCCCCAGTGCAATTCAAATGCTCTAAATTCATTCGTTCCCCGCTTTAGAATTCTCAGTGGGCATTGGCCTACGGATGGAAACCTTTTAAAATATGAACTCATTTCCAGCCTGTGTACTTTAAAGAATGTTGTAAAATTGAATGAATGGCGTATTACGTCAGGATGAAAATAATAAAGAAAACTTTTTTCTATGAATGAATGTAAACATTTTATTAGCGATCGCCCGGTTCCTTTCGGGTGTCTTGCCCTTTCCTAATATTTCATCAGAAGTGATAGTTTCTTTTTATCTTTTTTTCTTTTGGGAGTAGTACGAATCCGGTATTTTTTTACTGAAAGCGTAGCATAAACTTTGTTATTATTATTTGTTATCTGAAAACTCTGCTTGTCCAGAGAAAGTGAATTGTGTTGCTGACGCAGCAACAGTCGCTCCTCATCAAAGTATAATGACATGTGTACAAGACGATTGAGACGTGAAGTGAGATGAAATGTATACCTGGATCTATATCTCTATTTCTCTCCATTTCTTATAGTCACGATGCGATGACGCTGATGAATGTTATGAAGGGAAAAAATACGAGCAAAAAGTACTTTTTCCTTGTAATGAACAAAACTTTTACTTTTACTGCTCGTCAATTTATTGAAGAGAGGACAGACAACTCATCAGAGCTGGAGTGGAAGAAAGGCATACAAAAGTGCGTCCAGTGTTTTTTCTTAAGCGACGTCAACTAATTTATGGCTCTTTAGACAATTTGAATTCCTTCGGAGATCAGATCAGATCACGAATAAAGGGGCGAAATAATACTTTTTAAGTCACTGGACTGTAGTTTTTGCTAACAATTTATGACAGTAACTTCTTCCCTAGGCCTGTGTTTTTATTTTGTTTAAAACCCGTTAAAATAAAGTAAAAAGCTTAAAGAATGACAGAGCACATACAAGCTGAATGTTTTTTATAAAATTGATGTGTCCCTATATGACAAGCTTTTATCCCAATGAGAGCTGTTGTTGTCGTCGTTTTTTTGTACTACTTTTTTGTTTACCGGCAAAACGTTACGATTCACTGGGTTTAACAAAAGAATTTACAACTGTTCATTCAGAAAGGATTCCCTTTTCCAAGCAATTCCTTTCCATGATACACAATTTTTGAGTGTGACTCTCCTCTCGTCTCTGAGAAAAAGAATGTGTTTGGGTTGGAATGGTGATTGTGAGTGAGTAGTTGGCTCTCAAAAGTGACGCTTTGCATTACACTTTTGAATATCTATGTTCTCGATGAAATTTTAACCATTTATAAATTTCGAAATGGACGGAGGGAAAAGCAAAGAGGGAAGTATGCTTTGAGAAACGTGTAATTCCATCATTTTTCGCAGTGGGCGCAAAAGACTTGGAACACATCCAATACATCAGTTTTTTTCATGCACGGAAAGAACACTTTTCAATCCCAGATTTTTGCAACTTTCACCACGAAAGCCAAGAGTTCTTTTTTTCATGCATCTCTCTCCCTATTTCCAACCCATTCATTCCAGATATTGGAAGAGCATGCAATGTTGTTGTCAGCGTATAGTTTACAGGGGTTTCTAAGGGAAAGTTAAAAAGACCCTCTATTTTTCACTCATGCCCTTTCCCTTTTCTTATATTTGTCTTTAAACTCTTTCATGCTCTATACTTGTACCCTTAAATGTAAATTTGTGTATTTATGAGAGATTTTCTTGAGGAAAGATGCTTCCAAAAATGAGTGTAAAAAGTCTAAAGTAGATCAGTTAGACATTGGCGATTCCGCAATGATTGCCCATGCTCCTTTCCTTCACTACTTTCACAACTTGTACCTAAAACTAATCATTTTGGAACGTAGAACGAATTAATAAAAAATGCTTCGTTTAACAGAAAAAAAGGGAAAAATTCTCCTTTATATTATTACCCATAATGTATAATAATGTTGTTGAACTATTACAAGTTAGCTCTAAAAACTTCTTTTTAACCACAACTTGGCAGCTTAAAAGAAATTGACTATTTTGCCATGTAGTATTTAAAGAAAAATTGTTGAAACACCATCACATTATCACAACTTTTATATTTTGTGTAGACTCATAATATTGCGCTCGTGATTATGCGCTCAATCCATGTCACGATACTAACGACACAGTGTTCCTTAACACACCCACGCTCAAGATAAAAAGAGTTGCATGCCATTAAAAGATTTCCTTGCAATTACGTAGAAATACACCCTACGACCGTTATATGATAATCCACGTAATAACAATAATATTATTAATAAGCCTTCCAATTTTCTAAGTGCAGCTTACTCTCTCCCTTTGTTCCCTTTGACGCCGCTGGTAAATAATAATACCTAACTTAACAAAGTTGAAGGTTTAACCTACTTTTTCTCAAAGATTCAGTTATATATGATATTGTTGTGCAAGATTTGGAAGGGAGCAGTTGGCTTTCTAATCTCACTGATATTTTCTCTGATCATAATATTGACAATCATGAATGAGCTGAGCTTTTCCCCATTTGTTCCATGAATCATGCTTCCTTTCCTCATCTCTCCATTTCCCAGATTTTTATATCTTTATCGCGCAATATATTTTTGTCGCCCCCTTTTTTCTCTCTTTTGATTTAAGAAAAAATGAGTTGGTTGTTGTGTAGCCTGTGCACCTTTTTCTTGTTGTTGCCATTACGTAAGGGAATGAACTGTTTTTTATATCTCCAACACGATCTCTCTTTTCCCGCTCTTTCTTTTTCTTTCTTTTTGATCTGAAATGTTTGTTAAGAAGATGGAACACAATTTTAGGTACTTTATTTTCAGTAATTCATATTACACTTTGTAAGGAACACACAGAACAAGAAGGGCTTTCTACTGAAAGATGCATTTCGCCTACTTTTCTACATACAAATCTTCTTTTTTCTACCGCTCTCACATTAAACATTATGGTGGAAATACCTCGAGGGAACTATAAGTAAAGAATTACTCTCGTTAGCTTTTTTTATCTCACTCACTCATTGAGCCACTCCGTCACAGTTTTGCGAGTGGGAACGAACGTTTTTTATCTTTGTATATATATACTCTCGATAATAAAGATCAAGCGTTGGGAAGGAGCAACAAAGTCTTTTTAAAACTTTAAGGATTTTAAGACGCTCCAAAAAATACATCTTTCCGTTCCCTCTCCCTTCATCATACTTTTCATTAAATTACCAAAAAGGGAGAAAGGAAGAAGAGGAGCCGTCCCAAAGTACCACTATTTGTATTTATGTTCTAAAGTACAAGTTATAGAGACATTCTTCATTTTTTTCTCTCATCGACTTGAGAAATAAACGAGTCCCCGTTCCATTTCACCACAGCTCACTCACTCACTCTCATACTTTCCCTCTGCATTTTTTTCTTCTACGGGTATGAAGGGTTTGAAAATAGCGGATGGACTAAAAGAGTAATTTCTTACATGTGTAGGTGAGGTGAATATATTTTACTGGTGTGGGAAAATGTGAAGCAAGTAATTTTTTGTATATAAACAAGAAAATGGATATGCTTGTTTAAATTGTAAGATAGGTATTTGTTGTTTTCATGCAATTTTCTTTTTTCAATCCCTTTTCCCCATTTACGAATGAATTTCTCACGAGTGATTCTGTTGGTGTTGATGATTATGGTGAAAGGAAAATGAAAAATGAAACAAATAGAAAATAAAGTTGTAGAAATGAAAGAAATTGTTAAAAATAAAGTGAAAAGTCAAGTGTAGTACCATTTGAAAAATGTAATTTCAGAAAATGATATATTAGCGAGCTTGTTCAACAATAATGAAGACTATTTGGTGGTATTCTATCCCAAAACCAGACAGAATTGAGCAGTTTTAAAGAAAAAGGGAATTAAAATTATTTTTCTTATTCTTGTCCCCTTGTTGGAGCGAATTTTTAAAAGATTTTTTAATAAAGATAAAAATATTTATTTCACATACCGATTTAAAGTGCGGTAGAATTGTTGAAAACTTGTAGCGAGTAGATCTCCAACGTTAGCCATGTAAAGAAGGAGCAATGGGATGCCAAACATTGCATAGATGCAAGTTGTTGCTTTTCCCCAGTCGGTTTTTGGTGTAAGATTTCCATACCCTTAAACAAAATTAAATGTTTGGTCAAATTATTTACTAGTAATTTCATAATGATTGACATATAAAGTTGATTTTGTTTATATTTTTGCAAGAAGCAATCCTTTTATTATCCAGTGTGTTACTTTTTTGACAGAACTATCTTTAAAGTAAACTTGAACATATTGTGTCCCATCAAGGGATTGAAATTTAGAATTTATGTGAAAAATGGCTGTTCTACATTTGAACATTTATTATAGCAAAAACTAAGGAAGTAGAGAGAAAAACTGACATTTTTGTAATTTTGTTGATTCCTTGTAAAAACTATAAAAGAACAACGTGACACTAACCAATGGAAAGCTTTCAGGGAATAGTACAGCTGAACAAAATTCATCACACACACAATTTTCTTAGCAGATACAAAAAATGTTTTAAGCATAGAAATGTCAAGTAGTTGTTGATTCTATGCTTTCATGTCACGCAACAAAAGCCATTGAATGGCCTATATAAAAACAGACCTTTGGATCCATCCCACCATCGTCATCACCACAAACGCAGTTTAATACGATCGGCGACATCATCATCAGGTACTAAAAGTATTGGCGTCAGAGATAAAAAAATCCTTTTCCATATGGCATCACCAATTTACTTTTGTTTTTGCACTTAAAAAAGATATTTAAAAATTGATTTGGACCAGTTTTCCAACATTTAAATTTGTATCACGCTTAATTTCTAATATTAAACTGCTGAGACTGTTGTCCATTCCATCTTTCTGGTAAGGAAATCTTACCGAAATAGTAAATGAAACTAAAATGAAGTGATTGTAATGAAGAGGAAGTAAGCAAGTGGCGGATAACTAATAAATACATTTCACGAAACGGATACATAAAGCCACGCTGCTTTTCTATTTTTTATCTGCTTGCCTCTTTTCTATAATTCAGCTGAGATAGTACGAGCAAAAAGGATGGACATGCTTTTCCTTCATGTTCCGCATTTTTTAAGAGAAAAGCTTTTTTATTCTAAAAAAGAAGAAAAAAATTGCGAGATGGAAGGCCCTGGAGACTTGTTTGTAATAAAAATGCAAGTATACGAGAGAGAGTGAGTGAAAGAGGAGAAATGATAGGAGACACGTAAGAAAGAGAATGTGTGTGCCTCTGGAAGAAACGGACAAAAAACTACAATCCATATATTGCCATTCTTTACAACAAAATTCTTAAATGCCTTTCCATTCAACTTTTTTCATGGACTAGTTATTTTTATTCGAAATTGTCAACGGAGCAATATTATGATAGAGGAGATGGAGTAATTTATAGAATATCTGTCAGTTTTTTTCTTACCGATAGTTGTGTAAACAGAAAGGGAAAACATGAGTGCTTGTGGGAAGGTCCAAGGGAGTTTCGCATCTCTCCCTTCATATCCAAGTTTAATCTCTTGAACCAGATGATTCTGAAAGTGGCGTACAATCTGGTCAACATCCTCTCTCCATTCACTCCCGTACAGGACGTTGTAGTTTTGCGTGACATTCCAAAGTTGAAGGACTGTTGAGGAACGGAGCAAAGCTACTTGAGCAAGTCGACGACTGTCCACACCGGACTCTATACTTATGAATAACATTGCGCCAAGAATTGTATAACAAACTAGTAAAGAGCCCACTCCTACTTGGCTAAACAACAAGGTTATCAACTTCCTCAGCCAATATTTAAGACGTTCTCGGGATGATGACGGTGGTGGAAGTGGGTGACCACTTCCTACAGAATGATGATGAGATGATGATGTTCCTACATCAAATGAAAACATAATAGGTTTGATAAAAATGATATTTGAAAGGGGAAAGGGCATAAACTGATCAACCTCGTTGACAAACATTTCAAATAACCGTTTAATCTAATCCTTTTGAAAACTCCTTCTTTAAACAATCAAAAGTACACAGAAAAAGTATTTCGTTTCGGTAAAGAAACGATTTCTCTCGATTTTCTTCTATAAAAACTCAAAGGGTTTCCGTTCTCTTTGGAGATATTTTTGTCTATTACAAGGACCTTAGGAAGGTTATTGGAACTTCCTTTGTGCTCCTTTTCGAAAACACATTCTCCCTTTGTATTAAACCCGTTTTTTGAACTTTTTTTGGTGATTTGCTCAAACTATCAGCTGAAGTAGTTGGGTAAAAGCATCAACATAAAATATTTGTGTAAGCTCGCGTAGTTATATATGTGAAATTTTGCTCCTAAAGAACTTCATGTTGATATAATATTCTATTGGCAATTGACGAAAAGGAAACAAAAAAGTACAAACTAGCGATTGATTCCTTTTCTACATAAATTGAGTCTTTGAGAATGCAAATGTAAATGGTTTCAATTCAATAGATTCTTTCCCCTTGTCCCCTTTTTCATTCGGAAATAAAAATAGAGGATGTAACGTTACGATAGTGGCAAAAATATATCTTACCTATAAGAAGATAAATAAGAGGAATGATCAGTAGTTATGGACAAGGTGCCATTTGTAAATATATGAAGGAAAAGAGATTGAATGAAAGGAAATGCAAAGGAAACAAAAGGAAGGTAAAAAATGATTTCAAATACGACATACCAAATAACGATGCTCTTTTACCTTTCCGTTTCTTCAAACTCTCAATTCTCCCAGAACTTTCTAAGTTTACGTTGATATATGATTGCATTTTTTATCTTGTTCGTTCCCTTAATTCCTTCCTTCCGTCTTTTTTTCCTCCTCTTCTTTTCTTCTTTTCCCTTCCGCCTCGTTTTCCCCCACAACGGAAAGACGATTACAAGGGAAAAGTAGTGTGCTGTAAAGGGCTTCTTCGTATTCCTCTCTTATCTATCAAAAGTTTTCCCCAACTTTGTTTTATTCCCCATCTTTGACTTTATATTGCTGTGGAATGGGATCCACTCTAAAGTTCTTTTTCCATAGCAGCTCCTTCTTTTTAACATCTCCGATTCCCTTTCACCTGAATTTTTCAACAAAATAAAATAAAACAGAGATGATGATGACGATATCGTACAACTTCAATCCTTACTTAACTTACTTTACTAGATTTATTCCATGCAATACAGAATACTTATTTGGAAACGAGAGACTTTTATTTCTTGAAGGAAATAAGCACATGTATAATAAAAGAAACTCTCGTTCTTTTCTAGAACATTTTTATTTTACACTCATTGCATTATGTTTTAGAATAAATTTTACTGTTGCTCCCTTGGGTAATTGCTCTTTCTGCTAAGGTATATCCTATCCTCTTGTCGTCAGCTATTTCCTACGACATACTTTCTACAAAGTTTGCTTTTATATTTCATCATCCCCGAAATAAACAAAGTGAATGAGGGGAACACAGGTAGAGAATAACAACAACTTCAACAACCATATTAAATGTATAGATTCTCAAGAAACAATTTTATCTGCAAACATTTTTTATTCTGTTTTCTAAGAACGAAGTAGTTGATGAAGGTAAATGTCAACAAAAGCACTTCAAAGGGAAACTATAGAGCTGATATGTCATCATCTTCAATGATCTGTCAGTCAAAAAAGAGTCCTTAAATCTTTATTGATTTTGATATAAAGGCGATGATTTTACTACCTTCTTTTTCTTCTTTTTCAGAGATTTGACATTTCAAAAGGGTTTTTTAATTTTAACAAAGATAATTATGTTGAGCGGGAGAAAATTGAATTTTTATTAGAACCTGTTTATAGTTGAATGGGAAAGGAAAGCTTTTTATGAAAACAAGTGAAATAAACTTTTGAAACTTGGAAGTAAAAATCATCCGAATTCTTTTCAGTTAATCAATACAATGAAGATACCCTTTTGATTTTTTTTCTCCTTGGCAAATCAAGAAAAAAAGGTTTAGATAAAATACAACATATTTCACCTTCCTTCTACATTCTTTTTTTCTATTTTTGTATTTCCATAGCATTCTCTTTATTTTGAATAGGAGAAGAAAGGGGAAACTAATGAAGATAAAATATAATATGAGAATAGTGAAAAGATTTCTTCTCTTTCAGAGAAAATATATTTGGATCTTGTTTTCTGTAAAACAAGAAGAAGGAGATGAAAACACAATAAAGTAGTTGTTGTTGCAGAAAGTATCCGGGTTTTTAATGTATAAATAAATATAATGTGGACATAGATTGGGTTCCGGGACAATTTTTATTGCTGATTAGATTTGGAGGTTCTAAAAAATTTAATGCGAATGCCATAGGTTACATATCTCTTTTTATATGTGTCTCTTGATTCACTTTCTCCCAATCTCCCTTTCTCTTTGACTTATTTAAAGAATAAAACTGTAAGGAAAGCACAACGGGGATTTCGTTTCAGTAGAGAAAAAAGAAGAAAAAACCTTTTAACTAACTAACTTCCCGCCAAAGTGTGTGTTTAGCTAGACATTACGCCATTAAAGAAAAAGAGAGATGAAAATGGTTAGAAAAGTTGCAAAGAGAATTATATAGTAGTAGCAAAACCTTGTTTTCTTTCAGAAGAGCAACCAAACCAGTTTCATAGAAAAAGACAATTTATTTTGTTGATTGTGATTATATATGTATGCGTAGGTGGTCCATACTTTATCCAGCTAAATACACAAAAAAACTGTGAAGTGAGGAAATATTCTCAAAAGAGTTGTTAAATACAGATAGTGAGAATGCGAAAAGGAAAATACCAGTTTTGATAAAATTGCTAAGGTCATTTTAGTGAATTGGAAAGACATCGGAAAAGTTAGCATTTGGATTGATTTTGTGATTTTATTTCAGTTTTTAGTTAATATTTTGCCGCTAGGAGGAAATCCAAAAGTATCTACAATGTAGTTGTTGAGTTTGTTTAAAAAGATTTTGTAGAAAAAAATTAACTTTTGCAGGAATTTGATTAGGTCCACGAGAGTTGTAATGCTGTCTCAAAGAATTCCTAAAGAGTCGATAAACTTTGAACGTGGGAATGCAAAGGGTAGTAAAGCATTGACACCTTTTGGATATTATGACAGGTTTAGAAAAGTTTTGTGCAAACCACGACGACAAATACCACAGTGGAACGGCGCTAATTATATGAGAACATTTAATTCTCCCACATTTTCAAATAAAAACCGTACCAGAAGCTTGAAGGAAACAGAAGTGATATTGTTGTGTGGAAAAAGGTGGAGGGATTTTGGGAAACATATTTTTATTTTCTTAAAAGGATTCCTTTTCAAAAGAGAAAGTTTTAAGGCAGAAGTCTCCATCCCTTTCTTTCTGTCACCACTTTCCTTTGAATCTATTCTTACCTTTCTCTTCGACTTTTTCTTTCTTGATCCTCCTCCCTTTCTATAGCAATCTCCCCTTGGGATTCGCAATAATAAAAGGAAAAGCAACGACTTTTTAAACGTTTTTTTTGCAATGTTGACGCTGCTGCTGGTGGTAATGAGTGGAACAGTGTTTGAGTGGTTGGTGACCCTAAAAAATTGCGTCGTTGTTGAGAAGGAAAGGAACGTGTAAGAACGGCAGTAAAAATGAAGTTTTGGTTAGTGTGGTTGTGCAAGGTCTCGACTCTTCTCTTTTTCACTCACAACCTCTCATTCTTTCCAACAACAAAACACTGCCACTTTCCATCTTTCTCTGACTTTATTAAACTACAACTTTTTGTTTTGTTTTAAAACGATGATGAGGATAGAATAGGACAAGGGAGGAAAAGCTGGTTTTAATACAAGCAAGAACATCGTATCCCACTGTGCATTGTAAAACTAAAAGCAATTTTAATTTGCAACATGTCCTGAATATTTCCGAGAGTCAATTAACCTCATCACAGTTTCCACAATACGAAAATGGCAAAAAAGGAGGCGGAATGCAATGGAAAATACAAAAGACTAGTTTTTCCCTTATTTGACAAAATCCAAGTAATTTCAACTTTTTCCTAAATTGAAGAGAGGTCGAGACTGAAACTTTTGATTATATGACAATTACTTGGGATTTAAGTCCAACGTTCTCTCATCCACGCCTCTTCCTTCCTTACTCTTTTCCCCACTCTCGCTCACTTTTTCTCTTTTTAACCACATCCACATTACCCAAGTACATCGGAATTATCACAAAAAACCTTTTCATTCCTTTGCTTATTTACTTTCTCTATGTTTCCCCCTCTATAATTATTTACAGAGAAAATGACAGTGCGAACAAAGTCAAAGTGTTTCCAAAAGTTTCTTTTTATACAGATCTTTTATCAAAAGCAAATTCTGAAAAGACAAATCCTTATTTCCCCCTCTTTCAAGACCTATCATCATCCAAACTTTTGCGGAAAATTTTAAATCAGATGATAATAATTAACTTGAATGATTTACCATAAAAAGTTAAGAGAGAGTGTTTAACTTCTCTATTTTTCACCATTCTCTAAATTCTAGTCACTGTCTGAAGATCATTGAAACGAGGAAATGGTCATCATCATCGTTATCATCGAGATTCCCAAGTAAACATACCTTTCACTCACTCACACACGAAGACACAGAAACGAATATTTTCTCCAACGATTTTCACAATTCCCGCATATTCAAATTGAGAAGTTAAGCTGGCTACAAAAGACACAGTTTTGCAGTGAAATGAACAGGAGAAAGATGAAGAAGACGAAGAAACTGCTGGAAATGAAGTTGGTGATGTTGATGATGATGGGAGGATACGTGAGAGTACCTCTGAAACTGAGCCTGCTACCTACAACAATAAAATAGTATGGCGCTTGTGGCAGTGGTTAGATACGGAAATGGAAGAAAGAATAAGTCAGAAAGAAAGATGATAACTGACTTATCCTTTTGAATAGTTTATACTTCCTTTTCCCTATCATCATCGTCATCATCACACTTATTATAAGCTTAGCGTCTTTTTCATCTTTCTTTTAGTCAAGTGAAAAAGAGGAATAAAAGGGCGACATGGCATGGATCATGAAGATGATGATGTGATTGGCCCAGTGGTGTGGTGTGCATCTAACTTCTTTGTTTTCATATAAAATACACTTTTTGCAATTCTACACGGCTATTATATACACACAGCAGGTTTTTCCTCTTCGTGTTTCGTGCTGATACTGTGTTTTCCATTTCAGGAAGAACAATAGAGAGAGGGGAATGGGAATGAAGATGATATGATGTGGCTTTCCTAAGCCATATATCTGAGCTTCACATGCACGTTTTGAAGAGATACAAAAGAGACAAAAGGGAAAGAGACTCATTTTTTCTGATTCTATTCAGCTTTCAAATACATGCCTCTCTCTTCCTTCACACACAGTTCAGAACAGAACGCGTTTTTCAAATTCCCTCTTTCCCTTTAAAAACCACGACGAAACGTATTTTTCTGTATTTTACTTTCCATTGTATGTCTCTGTACCTGACTTCTTATTTTTTCCGCTCTGTGACTGATTGTTCCATTTTTATCATAAGTAAACCTCTTTTAAAGATTTTTATAAAGGAAAAATACTGCATAATTGCAGGAACATAACAGATTTTTAACAGTAAATCCACAAAGCTAGATAAATTACGTTTGGAAATGAAGAATGAAAGAGTTTTTGGGTTAGCTCTGATTTTGACATTTTAAGCTTTTTAAAATATTTCGCCGTTTTAAACGGTTAAAATATTTTTTAAGGAACTCAAGTTTCTTTTCCGTTTGAACTAAAATGCTTCCGATTACAATCCAATTATAAAGACGAAAGATGATCTTGATATTCTTGATGCATCGTTTTTAAACAAGATTATCGCAATTGCAAAGTTTCTCCGGTAATGAACGAAAAGGAAAGATGAAGTTCGCAGATTGCTCTTCATTCAAAAGAGGAAATCCCTTTAATAAAAAACTGAAGTGATGTTGATGTATTTACAAAATAGGATTTCTAAACCTATCAAAAACAATGATTTAAAACTTTGAAGTGCTCGAAAAACTCTTCAAGAACAATACTTTTCTTTCATCATTGCTTAATACAAAATTAAAATTGGTTTATACAACCCACGCGTATTAAAAATACTTTTAATGTTTACGCAATTCAAAGAATATTATTTATATAGAGTTCAGTAATCCAATATAGGATTAAGGTTTCCACCTAATTTGTTCCGTTTTTTGTAAGTCACCAAAAATTTATTTTTAGCTACTTAATGATGAGAAGAAGACAAAATAAACGTGACTTTGTTTTAAAAACAACAAAATTGCTTGTTTTAAGTACTAATTTAGGGAAAAAATGTAAATCTTTCAGCTTTGCTGCTATTTATTCTTGTTAAACAGTCGTTATCATCATGTCAGAATAATTTCTAGAGGAGAATACATAAGAACAGCCCTCATCATGAGGTATATGTTCTCATTTATCTAAGAAATAATTTCTTTTTAAACTTCTCCAATTTACTCATTTTTATTCAACCTTAATCTCCTCGTTTTTAACGGGTTTCTACAGCATTTGCTAAACTGATGATGGCAGCGATGATGACGATGACGACGTCCTATTTTATCTAAGAAATCCTCTTCCTCTCTCCATTCTTTTATTATTTTTCTTACAACTCCTTAACGAAAAAATGTTAAAAGCCTTTTTTTCGTAGGAATATATGGAGTTTTGTGAAAAGAAAAAGGTTTTGACAACTTGATTGGCATCCTATTACCTTTCTGTCAGTTAGACTTTGAAATTATTTGCATTCTTCACAATACATCTGTCCTTCCCACCATTTCTCTATCTTTGTGTATTCCAACACTTTCCCTTAAACCTTTTCTCCTATATTTCATTTTATCATGAAAAGCTAAATGGATTCTGAAAGATGAAAAAAATTGTAGTAAATTGCATTAAACTTAACCGTCAAAATTAGGATTACTGCTTGGGCTTCTTATTCCTTGTTAAATATGCAAAGAACGCAAAGTTTTGGGAATTGTGTGCCATTTTCAAAAAAAACGCTAATGCATTTTATTCACATCTATGCATCTTATAAATTATAAAAATACAGGCACATGAGCTATTGAAAATAAGATTGAAAACTTTTAAGTTTAACAGAGCAGTTGCAATCTGCGGTGATTTACCCAAGAGCTTTGTAAGAATTTCAGGTATGTCATTTCAACTCCTTTTCAATCAAAATTGTTTATTTTATTATTTTAAAATGTGGCATGTTTTCAAATCCTTTGAGATTATCTTGCGGTTAACGAGATTTAAAAATAACGAATTAACTAAAATTCTCAATTTTTAAGAAAAAGAGATGCAAGCGGAGGAACGTGCTTTTGTTGGAGAAATAAGATCTGGATAGGGGGAAGAAAGATGATTAGTTGCGATATGGACGAGAGTTTGTTACCAACAAATTTAAATTTCCAAGAATTTATTGCAAAATGATTAGGAAAGAAGAAGAAATGGTAAGAGATGAGAATCTTGTGTGTGTTTGAGAGAGGAATTTTATCTACCTGCACACGACTCTCATCTCTTGTTTCAAGTCAGGTCCGTTTCTTCATTTCCTCTTTTCTTCAAAAGGCTGAAAAGGGGAGATGGAAGTAAAGAAAAGGGAAGATAAAACAGTAATAATTTGAGTACGACTTGACCTCATGGACTTGGAGAAATTCTCCCATCAGAATGGGCAAACCCTTCTGCGAAGATTAACAAGAATAAATTTTCATTGAGGGCATCCTTTCCTTCCTCTTTCCTGTTACAACGCTCCCCAGTTTGCTTTCTTCTTTTCTTTTATTCCGCTTCAACTTTTCAATCCATGAGAGTCCAGATTAATGAATATTTATTTGCGTTTCTTGATCTGTGGAATAGTTGCAGCTCTAACAAAACAACTACGTGAAGTAGCGCTACGTAAGTTTTTTAAAAGAGTTTTAGACGTATAACTCTTTCTTAGAACTTACTACGTATCTTTTTCTTACCACATTTCTTTAAACTGATGCCAGAGAACTCCTTTTTTGATAATTTCCAACTTTTCCCTTCCTCCCTCTCATCTTTTAAAACAATAATAGCAATTTTTTATGCTTAAAACACTCCGTATTTCCCAAAGAGAAACGGTACAAAAAATCAAGTATGCGTAGGAAATTTTACACTGGGAATACGGAAGTACACACTAAACATAATTAGTTTTATTGTATGCCTACTTTCAGATGAGAACGTGTTTTGTGGGAGAAATTTTTTTCAGCATTTCCCTTTATCATGTTTAAAAAAGTACATTCCAATACATTGGATATCAAATTCACGTAAATCCAACTATCAAGTACGTATTTTTATTCAGGGAATCCGCCGTTTATGTGCCGATTCTCTCGTGTATCCTTTCTTTTCTGCAGACATCCCCCCGAAAGTGTTCTTTGGAAATTGCTGGAAAAATTCGCAAAAATGGAACCTTTTTTGTTGCATAAGACGTTTATTGCTGAGAAAGCTATATATACTTTCACATGTTTTCATTTTTTTAAACCAAAGGGATAAAAGGGTTTTAAAAAATCGGCATTCATCCTATCCTCTCACGTATGTAAATACAATGTTCATACGTGAGATGTAAAAATGGATACTTTTTTGCATTTTTATCTGTATGCATGGAAGTGCAACATTCTTTAAGTTTATTCCATTACTTGTTACGACAATCGTACTAAAAATTTGCCCTTTTTCTCGTTTAACCTTTTTCAATACAAAACCACAAGATAAAAGGGCATAACCTTCATTGTAAACATTTTTACGGTTTTGCTCATATCTTTTTAGGTTTGCCCACATAAGAATCGTCAATGTAACATCGCGGCTTGATTTCTTCTCAATGTCTATACATAAACCGCATATAATGCTAATAATTTGCGGATATTTGATGCATTCATTTCATCGTCAGTTTCTAATGCTAAATTATAACAATATTGATAGATTCACAAGAACGTTTCGTTTAAATATTCAAGAAATTCATTTCGTAACGCGATGATAGTCACAAAAGGAGAATTTGGATACAATCCAGGTAAGTGATTTTAGTGAAAATTTTCACAGAAAATCACAAGAGGATTTTCATACCTCACTGATCGCTGCTCACCTTAACAGATTTTCATTCTTGTTAAGAAAGTAAACTTTGTTAGAGGTATGATTCCAAGAAGAAAATCGGAGATAAGAAAGAGACTGCTTGGATTACAATAGGATTTTGGTGGTTTGAGAGGGAATAAAGCATGTTTGCGGTTTGAAGAATCTTATCCATAAATTCACAATTAAGGCTTGTTCTCTATTTTAATTAAAAGCTACTGATTGTTACATAATTCACATAATTTCTATATTAAATTTAAATAGTTACTCAATGTATGATTCAAATAGTTGACATTGATATAGAATTCATTGCTTATCTATTGCAATTATTATCGATTGTCATAGTATTGTAATTTGTGGAGTAAATTTTCATAAAATATTCCAGTGCTTATGTTTGCCGTCGGTATATTTTTGTGTTATGTAACAAATCTCCAATTTGTTTTTTTACCAATTTTCGCCAACGGAATAGTAAATCCGGATTAGTGATGGAGCTGAAGTCTGTGAAAGATGCACTCAACCAAAATTTTTGTTTGCATATTTTATTCATGAGTGCACCTAATTACAAACATGTCTATCTCAATGAGGACTTGTTTTTGGTGAGGATTCTATTGAATCTTACCCTTGGGAAACAATAATTATCCTCACAGCTTGTTTTTACATTTCAATGCACAATACAATGCTGATGGTAGATTTATTGAAAGGTGTTGATGAGTAAATCATTGACTATGCTGATCGGATCGTGATTTACTTCATGTCGTCAACAGATTTTCCATCGTGTTGTGGAATCTGTATGATAAGCCTAGCTAGGCCATAATCCAACTGGTTTCTGGAATTGTAAATGCATGCTAAATAATTAGCCAAAAATGTTTCCACTTTGTGATTTTATTAGCCTAATCCTTATGTACACGACAGGATAAAATAATTAATTTGCGAGAATTATTTGAAAGAATACAAAATTATTTCAATTGTAGCAAATTTAAATAAATTGTAGATTTCCTCTCACCTTGTTAGAAACTCGGTAAATTTCAACCGCTTTTATTAACCCAAATAAAAGAGTGGCTCCAGGTGGTTCTTAAATATGAGGGGAAAGTTCTCACTCGTTAGTAAAAGAAAATTACAGTTCTTTCAACCATCTAATGAAACGTTATGCTTGTTATTTGATTGAATTCATGGGAAAGAATTTGTGGGGAGGAGTTGCAATTCCTTTCTGCACGGGCTGCTATTTATTCTCCTTTTTTCTTCCAAATTCTCCGATAAAAGTGTTTGAGAAAAGAGGCTCATGAATTACATAGTAGAATAGAAGAAAGAGCTTTTTTTCTTTCTTGTAATCATTTCCAGCCATCAAACTACTTTTCAAACTGATCAATGAAGGGGAGAAAAACTTCCTTTCACACTTTAACTACTTCTATACTTTGCTCGATAAAGGATAACCGGTTTTACTCCTTCTTTTAATTTAACATGGAATAATTCAGGGAAACACTTTCGGTTCAACTCTCTTTGATTTGTTTCAACGTAAATTAAGGGTGTGTGTGAGAACTTTAAGAAAAGTGAAGGAAAGAATCTACAAAATTGAACTGAAAACTTTCCCAAATGTGCGTATTCTATATTCTATCTTTCCCTTTTGTTCAACTTTCCAATCTCACTTCTAACAACCGACTTATTCCAATTTTTCTCAGTGTTCTAGTTATCTACGGGAAGGGACCACGATAAATATAACCTTTTGTTTTAACTTTTTAAAGGTTAATTAATGTATCAGTGAAAAATGATCCCTTACTAGTTTGGGAATTTTACGTTTTTTCACACAATTACTTATTTATATAAATTAGTAGTTTTTTAAAAACACTTTTTAAATCCAGGTTGGGCACCGTTATCCTAAATTTCATCTATTTAACACTTAATTGTAACAGCTGACTCGGAACTCAATGGCTGATGGCCATATCCCTGTAAACATTACTTTAGTTTTCAGAATATATTTTTTCCTTTAAAGAAAAGAGTTATTTTCATATTTTTAATTAAGAAAGAGTATTTCGCTAGCAAAGAACCAATCATTTTGTTTATTCCGTTGCCGATACAAAAGAATTTAACTTTTAATACAGCCAAGCGTCTCCATTTCATACTTCAGTAACTTCAGAGATCTACGGAAAACGTTTTAAAGGAATAAAACCTTCAACAAAATTTAATTTTATTTACAGAAAATTTGTAAAGATATTTTCTGCTGTTGGTTTATCACGATTCTTGAATTTTCATATAGGTCATACGCAAAAGCTTACGCAGTTTTGTAGTAGCCATTTCGTAAAGCCTTTTCTAGTCTTTTTTGTTTTCTTTGAATAAAACGGTTCTACGTGCACACGTCCTCTCTGTCCAAGAACAGTGACAAAATAGCATGAAAAAAGAGATTTTCTTCATTGTTTTACCATTCACTATTTTCTCTTGTCTTCTCTGGTCCTTCCTGCTATAATAATATTATAATAGTGATGTAATTCTGCTAGTAAAAGAGAAAGGAACGAGCAACTAACTTGATCTGTCAGAGAATTTACTTTCACGTTCCATGCATTTTTATTATTTCCTTTCACTTGTTCCATATTTTCTCGTCTTGTCTGATTTTACGCCCTGTCGAATTTCCTTCTTAAAACAAGAATGAATGTTTTTGACACACTACATCCTCCTTTTTGTATCCAAACATTTTTTCTACAACTTCATTTTACTCTATTTCTCCCTATCGTTTTCCCTCTTTTGTCATTCTCTGCTCCTTGTTTTCCCCAGTTTTGTGATTTCATTTTACTAAATTATAGATGCGTGCCGAGCATTAGTTTATTCCGGAAAATCATGCTGATAAAACAATGAGGATGGTAAGGACAATGTCAACGAAAAACTATTTTGTTTGGAGAACCTTCTTGTTCCTTGAAAAAACACATTTTCTTCTTGCATAACAATATTAATTATTATGAAGACTCATTATTTTTTAGTTTGAACTAGTTTTAGTTTGAAAAAGTTGATCAACACTCTTCCATGTTTCCTGTTTTTGTTTTGCTGTTTTAGTAATTAAGAAAAACAAAAAGGGGTTTGTACAGAAATGTCAATCTTACTTCTCATCAAAAACTTTCTGGTGTGTTGTTAATGTAGTTGGGATGAATTTTAATACATTTCCGCAATTAACTTTTTAGGCTTGCTCAAGGAAAAAGCATTCATGCAGGAGTTTGATTGACAGAGGGGTCAACAAGGTTTCGGCGGAAGAAGCAGTAAAAAATCAAATGAGGTCTCTCTAATAACTAACTTGACATTATAGCCTTTCCCTAAAGCATAATATTTATTAAATCCAGTAAATAGAATGATAAAAAAGCTATGGACGGGAAAAGAGAGAAGCTTAGAAAATTCTCTATCCAAATATGATTAAAGAAGCCTTTGAAAATCCCAGATTGCTTATAACGTTTCCGTTCATTTTTTCTTGACCGATTCATTTTTTGTACAAGTTGGCAAAAGGCAGGAGTATCCATTTGGCTTGCAATTCGTCATTGTTTAGATAAATGATAGGGATTATATTTTTATATAAGTCGTTATTCTCTGTAACCTTTTATTTGAACTCAATCTAATTTTATGGCACTTTAATTTTTTCGATGTTGTGTTATTGCCCATTTCCAACAATTTGTCTTGAAGCTGTAAAGTCACATTAAAACTAGCCTGTTCTTGACATTCCTCTCGCTTTCACTTCCCCCAATTTTTTCAAATCTTGCTGACTCATTCAATCAAAGACGGAGAAAAGGAACAATTTTCCCCCTGTTAAATCCACTAGGTAATCGCCATAACAGGCATCAATTTCGCTGAAAGCTCTAATCGGTTTCAATTGAACAAGAGAAAACAAAACAATTGAAGATTTTTTCTTTCAACATCATCATCCTCATCATCTGGCTTTAAGACATCGTTGAAAGAGGGAAAACCTCCATTCCTGAAATTTCGATCACATAGCAAAAGGCAAAATATACTTTTCTAAAGTTTAAGGAAACAACAAAGTGGTGCTTTTCATCTTCAATTAATCCTGTTTATTACTTCAACTGTAAAAGCCGGGGCTATTTCCACACAAGAAATCATATCTTCAATAAAAACACAAGATGGATGAAGAAAATCACATATTAAACTTTTTATAGGGCAATGACGGTGATTGCTGCTAAACCTAACTTGTTTAGCTTTACGGCTTAAGCAGGGATTCAAAAATAATAAAAACGATACGAGAATTCTGCAAGGTTAATACGGAAAATCGTCTTAAAATGTGTTTGGTGCAATATACTTACTGTTTTTCTTTCCTAATATTGCGCAAATATATGAATGATCATCATGTTAAAATTTGGCATTCAAGTACGACAACAACATGTTGATACATTATCACCTTAATACTCCCACAACGAACGAATGACAGTTTGAAGAATTGGGTAATATTTTTTAATCTATGCAAATAGTCGAAAACTTTCCCCGATGAATGAGGTTCTCGATGGGAGGCAAAAGGGTAACGACTTTGGTTTGCTATTGCTCCATAAAATCCTGTGAATTTCTACACCTTTCTCGTAATTATTCCTTGTGTGGGGGTGGTTGTGTTGTGTAAGGTTGAATATGCCACGTCAGAAGGCTATCAAAGTGAGGAAAATGAATAAAGAATTTTCTTTCATGTGTGAAAAGTTAAGTAATAACGTTGAGGACGTTATTCATTCCTCTCACTGTATGCTTTTATTTTACACCATGTGCAACTTTTATGTTTTTATCATCATTTCCAAGAAAATAATTTCCGCTGTGAAGTGAGTGAGTGGAGAATGTTATGTAATGTTTTTTTCAGAGTAACTAGATACGTGTGGGTCAAGGCTCGTTGTACATGAACGTAATTTCCCTTTTTCCAAAATTAAATGATCAGTTTTATGGAAAGCAGGAACATGAGTTGAAAACCTTAAAAACGTTTTCTTGTAGGGGATACACAGAATATGTGAGATGAGTGGCTTTTCAAGTTTCTCCAACTCATAAAACTGCACTTGTCCCCCATCACAAAAATATTTTGGCCATATTGCAACAGAAGGAATGCAACTCGCAATAAAACCTGCAGCTACGTTATTGCTACAAGAACCCAGAGCTCTATAAAAATTAGGGAGGCACCAGACCTGTTTCTGATTATGAGATGCAGTCGAATTATTACTTTTGCTTCTTGATTTCACAAATGTAGCGAAACGTCGAAAGTACCTTCTTTGTGGGTGGGGATGATGCTGTTCCTCTCCCCATTGATCTATCTTCCTACTCGCCAATTTCACAATAAGCGCTGCTACTGTCCCCAGCCTCGACAATCATTAACGACGCGGCAATAAAGAAAGTAATAATAATAATATTGTTTCCAGGGTGGCTGTGATAGTATCCAACCAAACACTCCTTTCCATTTCCCCCAGATCACCCTCTGTGAATGAATGGTGATGGAAAAGTAATATAAAATTGTTGTCTTTTTTGTTTCTTCTTCATTACTTTCTTTGGTAAAATGTGGGAAACAGGAAGAGAATTTTTTAGGAATTAAACTTTCGGTTCATTTCTCTTTCAAACACACATCCTTTCTCACCAATCACAAGCTCTGCAACCACAATCAACTCCGCTGAAGTAGCCAATCAAAGGATTTTGTTGTCTTTGCTATGTCATTGCAATGTATTACTTTTTGGTTTAATACCTTACATAAATTGAACTTTACCATCAGCATCGTCATCATCATGATTACACCCATTTCATTAGAGAAAACGGAAATTTGGAAGAGGTAGAAGTGCTCACAGTACGACAATATTATGCTCATTCATTATTAGAGTAATCTAAAATGTATTAGAGTTTTTCACTCGTCCTCTGCTCATCGAAACACGTGAAGCCGTTTTAATGTCGGTTTTAAATGAACCAATATACTTTTGTTTGTCTTTCTCTTTCTCTCCCCCCACCACTCTTCTCATAACATTTATTACTTTTTGGGGGGTACGCAAAGGAGAACAAGAACGGGATTATTTCCCAGAAACTGTATAACTTTTAATTAGTCTCGAAACTCTCAACACCCATTCAAACTCACATACCAGAAATTCAAATTTTGTTTTCTTCTGTAAATTTATTATTTGATAACACAAAAATTCTCTTTTTGTCTCATGCTTGATTACTTTTTGAAGAATTGACAATTTTCTCACTTATCAAATTATAAATTCGTGACAAATACTTAAAATAAGAATGGCTACCATTAAAATATGTAATCTTACATAATCATAGTACAATTTTCGTGTGGATTTCTACATTACAAAACCAAGCAAAACTTCTGCAGTTATTTGTTTCACAATGTAAATGAAATAGAGGTAAATGAACAGAAAAATCAATTTCCTTTGTAAAGGAAGAAAACCTACTGATTGGTATCAATTTGTAAAGTAGACATTTACTTTAAAAACCAAGTGTTAGAATACACACTTTTTTCATTAAAACACGCTTTTTCCATTTTTAATATACCTGTGCATTTTAAAGCTTTCTTTCGCATTGCGTGATTTTACTTTGCCTAAAATAATACACCCATCATTTTTAATTAGAAAAGCGGAATATCATTTCATATCTTTAAAATGCATAGAAATAATGAAAAGGAACAGATGACTGACTACAATATAAGACTCAACAATGAAGATAAATGAACGAAGTATTATTTGACCAGATGAATATTAATACAATTCTCTAAAACGCCAAATGTAATAATCTTTCTCCTCCGTCGTCATCTTTCCCGAACGAAGTGACAAGAAAAGAAATAAAGTTTTAAAAAAGGCTCAAATAATAATCCCGTGATTCCAGAGACAGAAGACAAATCCGAGTAAAATTAAAGACAAAAGCATGTGTGGTAACTGTTATGTACGCGAAGGTATATAAAAAGTAATGGGAAAACCCCGGGATGACACGACACCAGGTTTTTGGCCAATTTAAAGGATAACACAATGATATTATGATGATGGTAATATTATTATTGCATGGCATGATGTCTGCGGTGGTGGTGACTAACGCAACCCTACCGAGCTCATGTTGAGGATATGCGTGTATGAAATGGAGGTGATGTGAATTGATGTTGTCATGGGATTCTTCTTACCTGCTATTGTTCCTCATGTGGCGATTTTATTTGATCCCGGGGCGAGCTTCACAATCAGTAATAGGCACAAATTTCCAAACCTTTCAAAACTAGAAAAACAATGCCGAGATAATGGATTGTACACTGAGAATGGAAATTGTTTCCGTTTTTATACTAAAGTATTTTCATATTTTCACTTTTCAAGCCTCTACTTCAACGGCTAATGGCATTATGCACCCACTCGCAGTCATTTTTAAAAATCTTCTCACTCATTAAAATAAGTATTTTTGCATGCTGCTGCCACCAGAAAGACAGTAATGGATATGGCAAGTAATATTAATAATTGCTGTTTTTTTATTCCTCTTCTCTTGAGCTTTTAAATAGTTACACGATGATAATTTTTTATCTGCTGAAAAAAACTTTGCATTTTAATGCACTTTAAAAGACAGGCAAACGAACTTTACAGTGACGTAAACCCGCAAAAATATTTTTCATATTGAACTTTCAGAAAGCAGCCTAGATTCCTATTTAGACTCACGAAAAAACAAATTTTCAATCTTGTGATGATGATATATTTATCGTTTTTTCTTTTGTTCATGTCATGAAACAATGATTTTCCTTTTCTACTACGCCATTCCATTGTTTAAGGGAAAGATTGAATGGAGAAAGGCTTTTATCAGAGAAAGCCTTGATTTTCCCTGTAATGCACACGTAGGCGCTGTTCCAGGTTGTAGTTATTGCTCGTAAATTCTATTTGTTTTTTTCTTTTAAATTTGCGAAATCATAAAAGAAGGATTATAAACACGCAACATATTTGATTGCTTGATGGTGGTGATGCTAATATTGGAACAAAATGTTTTTGTAGATAATTACGTGTTTTGTTATGCATTATTATCTCACTCTCTCCCTTTGTTTTCAATTTACTACTTTTCACAATGTTAATTCAATTTTGTATTCAAATGTGCGCACACACGCGCCATCTAAAACGAGAGGTCTTCTCGTAGTTTCTAGAAAGGCACTTACAATTGATATAGCTGTGTATGATATTGCGTAAGAAAGACGAAATCTCAAACCAACGTAGGCACTTAACCAAATCCTGGACTTTAAATTGTCAAGTCAAGAAGGTGAATCGCTTAGTATGTAGAATACTTGAAACAATGGGTATATGGACACGCACATTTTTATCCCAAGCAGGTAGTTTAAACTTATCCTTTATTCCCAGGCGGTCTTGCCTTAATTTGTCCAGTGCCTTTCCAAAGGACAGGAAATGTGCTCATATTTTTAATAACAATGAAAGATACAAAAAGTATCTTTTATAAAGAATGCGTTTTTGCATTATCCCAGTTTAAAATGTATATTGACGTGAATTATGAAAAAGAGAATTTCCAGAACCGGTCTACTTTCTAAATTTTTCATCAGGTTTCCCATGCCAAATCTTACCCATTAAGTAAGTTGGAAAACTGCGCCTTTTCTTAAAACGGAAATTCTAAAAAGGAAGAGAATGGTTCCATTTTAAATATGTGATCCTAGTTAATGGAATTTTGAGCTGGTGCTCCCTTCTCGTTTCAATTTTTCCCCGCCATTTTCAACAATCTGGTAATGCTTTGCTGATTGTTTTTAAACTTCTTGATAACAACCTGCAGATCTTTTTCACTGTGGATAATGAGCATGCAACCATTTTGCAAGGATTTGTATCGTAGAATTCACCTTCCTTATAGTTATTTAGGCAATGAAAAATCCTTTGGCAAATTTGGAGATTTTCATGCAATTTTATTTACTTGATCCATTCAAGATGTGGAAAGAAGAAAGAAATTCTTTGAGAGGGTCTTTCCCAAGAAAGTATTTTTTATTCATTGGTTTTTCTCTCACACCTTTTCCATTTCCCATAATAAAAGCAAGTCTTTTTCTTGCCTGCCACTAGATAATAATAAAATTGGGGATAAAATAGAACAATCTTTTTGTTCTTGCTTTATTCCTTTTCTTAAATCAATGAATGTGTGGAATGGAACAGTAATCACGCAATCAATCATAAGATTCTCTATCGGCAGAGAAAACATCAGAGTTTATAACGGAAACGTATTAATCACAAAATTGCAGATGAGGATTCTTTCTCTGTTTCTCTGAATTCCACATGTGCACGTCATCATGCAACCCCTTATTAAGTATGATGATACCGGTAATAAAAAATGATGGAAGGTATAGGATTTCCCAAAATTTTCCATGTAACCGCCGACATCATCGTCTAAAAAATGAGTATTTTGGTTAGAAGAGTAGTATTAGCCTTCCTTTTCCTGTATTTTTTCTGTGAAATATCGCAAAGATTGCCGATGATCATGATTGTGATGATCATGTCGATTGCCTCGGTTGATCTGTGGGCCACTTCTTTATCTTTTGAGAAAATGCCGTTGGAATGCGTATGGAAGGAATGATAGTTTTGAGTAGGCCACAACCGATTCAGCTACTTATTTGCAGTTTGTGTGTGTCTGCACGTCACAATTCTCCACTGGTCAGCTATTCATCTAGAAGAAAATGATATAGATGATTGCTTTCTTTACCCAGCTTTACTTACCAGTTCCTATTCCATGGATACTTTGTGTTTATTGGCAGATTGTATAAAACGTAAGAGCGAGAGAGTAAAAAGATCAAGCAAAGCCATAACTTTCATCGCCAATTTCTCTTACATAAACCACCATAAAAATCTGCAAGAAAAATGGAGCTTTCCGAAGCAACTTTCTCTTGAAATACTTACACTATACAAAAAACAACTTTGGGATGTGTGTACTAGCACGCCTGTTTGAATCCTGCAGAAAAAACGTAAATTATTTTTGGTGTGGAATTATTTTAATAAATGAGCTCCCAAATGCATACCATACCAGTGAAGAGAAAGGAAATATACAAGCACGCAAAAGGATGGGATATGCTTTCACTTTTAGAGCTTTAGAAATCTCTTGATGATGTTGAAAAAGCCTGAATATAGTACTTCAGAGAATATATTAAGCTTTTTTAGGAAACAGTTCCGTTTTAGTTGTGTTTATTCATTTTTAATTCAATTCATTTACGTGAGATTTTAGAATTTGCAAAAATATGAAACCTGGCATGTTTTGTATTTTTCTTTTTAGCTAAAACGGAAATACATACTTAACCATTTACGCATATTCTTCTGATTTATTTTTGCTTATAAATTACGCAATAAAAATATGGAAATATAAATGTACCTTCAAAGATTATTTATCTATACCGTTTGCACTTAAGAAATTATCTCTTTAGGAGTCATCATTTTTCATGTCCTCCTCAACATCTTTTCTTTTCAACTCATAAAGCCAAATATTTGCTCAAACATTTAAAGCGAAAAGTACTTTTTATTCTTGAATGAAACATTTGATCCGTGTAACGGACTTAGTTGTTTCTTCTTTTTGCGGTGAAAACTCTGGATATTGATTTTAAATCTAGCGGAACTTATCTTTGGAGCCTCTCTTTTCTAAAAAAACAGCAAACCAACAAGCAATCCTTAAGCAGCATGTTTCCTTTGGAAGGTAGTCTGATTATTATTATTATAATGCAAACAAAAAAGCTAATTTAATTTTTAAATTATGAATGATAATCGTAATTGTTAACAACAATGCAGAACAAAATGTTGAATGGATACCGGCATATAAAAATAAATATCTAGGAAGGATGCCAAGAATGAATCCCCTAAAGTAATTTCGTTTTCTCTGTAGTCGAAGTACAATTGCATTTACCTACCTGAGGATTTCCCCATCCATTCACTCGCTTCTTCTTCATCTTGAAGGATAAATGTTTATAGGAGGAAATCCAAAAAGCAATTTAAAAAAAGGATATCACAGTATAACCCAGCAAAGGAAAACTGCAAGGATCACACATCTAGAAAAAATTGAATAAAATTGTATTACATAACGAAGAAACATACGTTTATTTAAACGCTTTGATCTCAGCGGTATGAAACTGCTGCTGTTGTTTAACTTTTGTGCCAGCGTTGTTGTAGTCATGTCTGATTCTCTGTCTTTGCACGTTCCAAAGAGAAAGTGAGAAGGGCATTTGGTTTCTCAATGGAAGGGCTAGTTTTGAATAATATGGGTAAAATATAAACAAATGCTGCAAAAAAGCCTGCAATGATTATGCACCTTTTCAACATGTGCACATCTTCAGATCAGACTTTTGTTTTTCTAAAGTACTTTTGGAATATATAAGGATTGTAAAAAGAGTATCCATCAACTAAAGGAAAACTGTTCTCCAATATTTTTTCATATGAGAATATTATATTCAGATATGCGTATCTTTTTGCATATTGTTTCTTTTTTACGATGGTGGTGATATTGCTCTTTAATATTTTCTGCAAAAACCAGTCTCTTTTTCTACATGTATTAGCAAAATATATTTTCACAAGATGGCAAAGAGATTGTTCTGCAAAAATATTTCTATGAAAATAAAGGGCTTATAATGGCAAAGGAATAACTTTATGCGTTGGAAGTTTTCTTATAAAGAAGGAAAGAGACATTGTAAGGGGGCCCTACACCAGTTTTTCTTCATTCGTTACAACAAGGGCTTGTCTGGATATGTTTCAAAAGTAAGTCTTTCTCTCTTCTTTCTCCAACTATGGGCCTAGTGGTTAGATGGAAGGAGGAATAAAGGGAGATACTATTTTCCCCTTATTTCCTGAAAGTATGCAGAAGTTATAGTGAAAAAGGGGAGAAAGTAGGAAATGCTATAAAAGAAGAGCATCATCATCCAAAAAAAGGGATTGAGCAGAAAAAGCATGTCTTAGCAACATCATCGTTGCAGCGGAATTACATAACCATAAGAAGAAGAGGCGAAGGCTCTTTTGTACACAGGCCAAGTACCCATTTTGCAGGGAGCCACATTCAACATCACATCCCATCGCACAAGACTAGGAGGAATGAACGGAGGGAGCGATTACTTACTGTGTAGGGTGTAGAACAAAAATATGTAGGTAGGTAGTTAGCAGTAGGAACATTTGTGTTGTGGTAAATGGTAGAGCAGTAGTCTGGCAACTGAAAAATAAAATTATGCTACTGATGCTCTACTCCTACTTCTACATCCACAACCACTTTCATTTTGTACATCCCTACGACTTTAGAAAAGAATGAAAACGGGTGTTTTGAAACTGGGGTTTTACGTGTTTCTCCAAGAAATATTCAAGGAAAAACTAAAGTCATCGTCTGTTTATATGAAAATGGGCTTTACATTTTATTTTATATTTGTCTGCTTTTACATTGTTGCAAAGGATGCTTCGCATTTGATTTTGTCTTTTCTCCAGTGCAATAATGCAACGGTTACAACTCTCACTTTTCCGATAAAGCAAAGAAAAACAGGGGTTTAACGGCAAAAGAGAAAGCACAAAAATATTTTTTAGAAGAAAGTAGAAAAGGCAAAGGAGCATTTTGCTGGGGCCTCATCATTTCCAACATTCCAATAGTTGTTGAACCTAGAAAGCTATGTTTTGAATAGTGAAGCGTACGGTTGTGGGGAGAGCTTCTTAGCCTCCCTTCATCTTGTTTTTCCACTGCTTTTCTTCATTTCACTTTACTCGCTATGAATACCGCTGATAGTGTAGAGGATTCCGGCATTGCGACTCTACATCTCGGAGAGAAGAGCAAGTGAAACTGGTTCGGCTCTCCAATCGTTAAAAAGTTGAGAAAAATACTTTCCAAAGACTCTTTCTCTGAAGTTAACGCTGAAATCAGTCAAGTTTGTGTTGTGTTGTGCAACCCTGGCTCCATTTCTGTTTTTAAAAGATTTTCCTAACTGATCTACTCTCGTTTTAAGCCTGTTCTTTGTTTGTTATTACATTAGGAAAGAAAACAGAGTTCTCTCATCTCTTCCTCTCTCTCTCTGGATACGGATCCATTTGACATTTCAAAAGCCAGACCTGTTTCTCTTGCAAAGTCTGCTGAAAACTGTCCAGAGATATGTCCGTGTAGGCATTTAAGGTTCACTTTCATTTCGCTTTTATCAACATCAATACCAATTTAGTTCTTTGTGGTAGTGCTCGTGGTGAATGATCTCCGTTTTTTCAGTTTCTGTTGTGTACAGAGACCATCCTTCCCTCCAATCTTTTTTAATATCAAATACTTTTTTATTATAACTTGGCACAATTTAACTTTGGGAAAAATTTCTTCCACATTTCCTTATCCTACTTTTTTAGTATCTTCTACATTTGGCTCGATTCACTGGTTCCTTCGACACATTTTATTTTACTATTTTTTCCTCCAAATAAACTTTCATATAAATCTTGCAAAACTGGAAGGAGGAAGTGCTTCGAACGCTTGTGAGTTGTACATAGTAGCAGCATCTCTAGTAATTTTTTGCAGGGAACTTTCTCCGACAACTTTTCAGCTTTCAACTCCAGTTGCCGACCAACCTTCTTTCCGTCGGCACACACACGCACACCCGATCTAAACTAAAAAGGGTAAAGAAAAGGGTATACTTGCACAATCTGAAAAGTACACTAACGACGACTTACCTACTTTCACGTCTTCTCTTTCGATCTTTTCAGAACCCAACAAAGTCATTTAAACCGAAGAAAGTACTTTTTCCTTTAAAAAAATCTTGATCTGGAAAAGAAAACTTAAGATTTTGCTAGAAATAGTTGTTTTAATAGCAGAAAAACAAAGTTCTTCAATCTTTTGCTGTTGTGGTGCTTCCCGTTATTGTGACACTGTGTTCTGTACTTGAAACAAAGCAAGAAAACTTTAAAAGTGAAGCTTTTTTCTTATCCGAACACATCTGTGAATGCTGTCTACAGTGACGGTTCTTTATGAGTTTTAAATTTAATTCTCTGTCAAGCAGATCTTCGGGTACTGTGATTTCACACCTGTAACTTTGCCATACCTTGGTAGAGAATTTAAAGTACGTTTAAACTTAACTAAATTGTAATTTCCCAAAATTTTGTTTATCATTGAAATGTTTTTTGTGAAGGGAATGCTTAAATTCGAAGTAAGGCAGTGAAAGTTTCAAATTTGTATTACGTCTTTGTCTTTGGATGACAGTAAGTACAATTTCTTTATTCTTTCCCTACTTCCTCATTCTTTTTGCTTATTTTGTATTCTATCAACATTCTAAAACATTGTTCATTTTGTCTTCTTGTCATGTCATTGATATTCTTCGCATCTTGTTACACTTTAAAATAAATTTTGAACAAGAAAGTTTACCAAAATACTTTTTTTGTCTTTAAGATCTCATTTTAGTTTTACCTTGAATTATGTATGCCAAACCTTCAATGCCAAAAATGCTTTAGCAAATGAAAAGTACAACGAATGAGTAAATTGTTGCGATTTTTAAAGAAATGAAAATGTTTTCAGTTTGCTCTTCAATTTCCATCATGATATTCTATAAGAGTTTGTTTTTGCAAAATATAGCATGTACCACTTTAATGTTTTTTAACACCTTGAGCTTTTTGAGTGATCATAGTCAGTCCAACAAACGAGATAGATAAATACTTGACTAGAGAACTCATGTCAGGATAGTCGTCGCTATCATTCTATATTTAATATTTACTTTCCCCTTCCCTCAAGACATTCTCCCCAGTAGTAGGAAACAATGGAAACATGAGCACAGAAACGTGTGTGAAGTTTGCCCAAAGAAAAGTAATTTAAATGTGGCAAATTTTAAAGGATGCTAATCATCAGATCTGTTATACTTTGGAAACACTAAAATTATTCAATATGCAGCAGCTAAGAAAAAAACCCTTTAGGTCACTGCTTGATGACAATGTAAACAATGAGCGTGTCTTTAAACTTTTCTTGGCTTTTCCCCCAAATGAAATATTCTTTTGGATACAGACGCATTTATAACGAGTAAAAAAACATCAACGCATTTAAAATATGCTTTTAGAGAGAAAGGAGAGCACGTCAACAGCTGGAAGCAATCTTAACAGCGTTTCTTATTCCTCTTTTAGTTTTCTCATGCCAAAGAAACTTTTTTAAGATAGAACACTGCTGGTTACATCCCAGGAAAAAAACTAAAGACAGAAGTGCTAAATACTCTATAACTAGCCAAGTCAGTAAGATATAATTTATTCTTTGAAAACCTTAACCAAACTTTCCTCCTTAACAAACTATTTTTCCCTCGCACTCTCCTTCCCCTACTTTCCCACCGTCATCTTCAGAAAGAATATAGCATAAACATATTATTACTATGAGGGCTGTGTATAAAAGCTGTGAAGGAAGGAACATGTAAAATGGAAAAAGGAAAAACAAGGAAAAGAACAGGAAAGGAAAAGTCAGTTGAAGAAAAAAAGTTGAAATTAAGTTGGACCTCTGTTCCGCCACATTTTACATTTATCAACTTTTTTTCTTCAGAGGTGAGAAGAGGAGAAAATAGAAAGAGAAAAGATCTCCAAGAAAAGGTAATCATTCCCAGCCAAAATAAATGAAAGTAAATGCTTGAAAACTTTGCTTAGCCCAAATAATGTTTTCTTTGTTTGTTCATCTTTTAAAGGGGAAGAATGGTGGCAAATAACTTCGTGAAACTGCGCAGGTAGTTCACAAATTGTTTGCAAATTATGTCGACAACAATTATTTAACTCGAAATGTTAGTTTTAAATTTACATTTTAAAATTAAACTTAAAATAGCAGAGTACAAAACCTTCAAGAAACTTGCTACCACGAGTTTTTATTTTTTGAATATAAAATTCCGTAATTCATTAACCAAGAGCATGAAAAATTTGTCCCTTGGACCTAGCGACATGAGTAAATTTCGTCATTATTATTCCGTTTACTTTATAGCCTACAAAAATTACGAAACGTCTTTCCCAACGCATCTCCTCCATGTTAACTATTTTATCTCCTGGTTTTATTTCGAGGAAAAAGAATGAAGTGTAAAGGGAAAAGTTGTGAAGGTAAGAAAGGAATCATATGTTTTTCTAAGGACTTAACCGTTATTACAGCACATTAGATAGGGAACAAGGAGTAGCCCCACACATGAAGTATTTGGGCCAGGTAATTAACAACAAAGTGAAAGATTTTTCTTACTTTTTTCTCGTTTTTTGTGCCTTTTACCTTTTTGCGACTTTTGTTTAATGAGCCAAATTAAGAAAGGAAAAAGGTACAGACTTCAATCTTCTGCAATTGCAGTGGAACATATGTTTTCGCAGCATTTAATTTTTCAAAATTATTTACAAAAATAATTATTTGAGAGTTTGATGCAATATATATTAATAACTTTGTGAATCCCATAAAACTGATTAAATCTTGACATAATTTAAATTTTCGTGTGACTTTGCGTATTCCAAAGTACTTTTTATTTTCATACTTGTCATCTACTTTTCTCTGTAGATAAGACACTTAGAACTTGGAGTAAACAAAAGACAGTTTTGTAGTGGGGGGAAGAAACACCATCCTATCTTGAAGAATAGCACCGGCTCAGCAATAAAGCTGATCTAGAGAAAAAAGCTTGCACATCACGATAATTTTTGACAGACAACATGGAACCCTAAAAGTACAGACCAAGTGGCAGATTGATGGGGGAAATGTACCCAGAGGAGAAATATCAGAGAGAAAAAAACCACTTCAGATTCTCTGCCTTCATCAACATCATCCAGAGAAAGGAAACTTTGGACAGAATTGTAAGAAAAATGAAAGCTTATGCCATACAAAGTTAGAAGATTCACCTTTTTCGGGGAAAAATACAGCAACGTATTGCTCTTACTATGCTTCTGTGAAAATTCCATTTCCTGCGCAATTTCTCTTTTCACAGTTCCCACGTAAAAAGAATGTAAGAAAGACCTTTTCTATCGTAATATAATAAATGTATATAGTTAAACTTGACACGAACGGAAAAGAAAGCAAGCTTCCCAAAGTTTTAAAGACAAGGTAAAGCGGGAAAGATATAATTTGAAAAGAGGAAAAGTCATAAGAAAAAAAGTGGAACTTTGTCACCAACGTTTAAAAGAGGAACTGTAACAGCCATAAAGAGTGAGCCTTTAAGAGGAACGTTGGAATAGCTCACACATCGTCTCAATATTGCATTACTCTGTCTGTCTATGTGAAACGTTATTACGAAAATAGCATCCCCTTAATAAAACCTTTATCAGGTGAACACACTGCAAAAACAGGTTTTATCCCTGCGAAACTGTAAAACTCGTTGTGAAATCGATTTCAAATAAAATTCTTCATTAAACATTTATTTAATGTTTGCCAATTCATTTTAAAACTAGTTGTGAAATGTGCTTTGTCAAAAGTTTTAGAAAACTATTTCCGTGTTTGTACTCTATAGGAAGTGGAATCCAGAATTTAACCAATATATTTCGTACATAGTAACTTTACCAGTTTTTTCCTCCTACCTTTTCAACTTTATTTATTGACATCTTGACTCCTTCTGGAAGTCTTTTGAAGGACCATCGGTAATCGATTTTGTTATAAAACAGACACAAGTAAAAAAGTTGTTTTCTACAGTAAAAGACCAGTTTTTTCCTGTATTTGTACAAACAGCGTTGCAACATCTGCAAGATTTTAAGGTGAGTTTGAGAACTACAAATTTTTGAAAGTGTTTACATTTGTTGAACAGTTTGCACACTTATTTCACCATCTTTGTTTATCTGCTCTTTTACAATCTTGAAGGTTTGAAGGATTACATCTTACAGTTTCACAATGTAAGGCGAGTATATTTAACTCGTGATCAATTATGGTCCTAATTCCCGGTGCATATTTTATGAGAGTTGTCTTTCTCCAAAAAGGACATCTTTTTAAGTTTTACTCTTTGACAAGCACTTTAACTCTAATTTAATTTCTTTTATGGCATGTAACATGTCTAAAAACGAATTTACCAGCAAACTTTGAAAATCTTGTTGTTTGCACTTTTTTGTGTGTTTATCTACTAAAAGTTATTCGGAGAATAAATTATGCAAGTGAACTCTTTAAAGAAATTGTTGAATTCTGTTGTAATACTGATGAAAATCATCATATGATTATCGTCATCAATGAACTATCCCTTTTTAAAAGATGCCCGAAAAGTAGCAAACTTATTCCATCTAATGAAATTAGTCTTCTCGTAGAAAAAACATCAAAGCTTCATCACGAACATAACCAGCCAGCTTTTTTCTACTATCTCAGTAGATATAAAAAGAGTTGTTTTTCTTTCTGATTTTTATTAAAATCCAATAAGGATTTTCCTTTTCTGTTTACATACAAGGAAATCCAATGAGATGATAGAGAAGTGATTACCTTTTTATCCCGTACGTTGATGTAATTCATTCAAGTAAACTTTGCAGTTGTATAATAAATTGAAGAAAAAGACCTGGAATGCATACCAAATCTATTAAATAAAGAGCTTATGTAAGGGAAAGTATCTGTTAAAGTACAAGGATTTTTAATAAGGTTTATACCTTGCTTGGTTGCGTGCCACAAACCAATTCGCTCATTAAATGAAGATGTGTACCTGTTCCCTTCCTTTAGAAAGGATGAAAAACTTTTGAAATGAGTTTTTTCACGAATAGTACATTTATAGTTTAGTCATTTGAATGGATTTTAAGGGCTCGTCATTATCATCATGAAAATAGCAACTGCTTATCAGCACACAAAATCTCAATCAATTTTCCCAAATCTAATTTTGGTTGCGTAAACAGATTTAGAAATGTGTTTGCTACAGGGTTGAAATTTTCTTAATAAAAAACATACTTGCTTCACATGAAAAGCATAATCGTTTCTACTGCAGTGCAGTGTGTTAAATTAAAAAGGAATTATTAACGGGAACGTTCTCAAGATATGTCAACCACTCGTATTAAATCTATAAAATGTATCTAATGTGAACTCTAATAATACACGTGTGTTGGTGGTTTTGAGTGTTGTGGTTTCTACTTTTTTACTGATTATTCCAGGATATAACTGCAAACACTACGCATAGCTATAAGGTTTAGACAGAATAGCTTAAAAGGGAAAGCAAACGCTGAGAGGATTGTATAATAAGTACCTGCTAGGTATAAAGTTCAGATTAAAGTTGAAACAAAGAGTTTTTAGGGTAACAGTCTCTGTTTTTCTAAGGAAAACTGATGTGCTCCTTTCTCTTGTGTATATTATAAAGAGTAAGAAAAGTTTGAAAATTCTCTCTTGTTTACCAAACCCAGTTCCTGGGAATGTTGTTGATGATGAAAAGGATGATGAGAGGGAGGGAAATGGTGAAAGTGATGAGGATATTTCAGAAGTTATTCAATATAAGCACATATTTGCAAAGTATAGCATGGTTAATCCAAAGTTGAAACATTCTGGTGATCTACCGCGCCGCCGTTGTTTTCTCTTTTCAACTTGGGTTGAAAAGCTTGTCTGATTTTGAATGGATAATATGTAGCTAAATATGTACAGGTTGCTGGAGTAATTAGCGGTTTTTCGCAAAGGTTGGTCGAGGTAAACAAAAACTAAAAAGAGCTTGTTATATCCTACCACTGGTGTTGCTATTTTACTACAAAAAGATAACGAAACTTGCTTCAAACTACTTTTTTATTCTTTCCACATTCGCACACTCCCACATATACACGTCCTTCCCCGAATGAAATGTTTCCTGGGAGGAGGTTTTTGTGTGAACGAAGACAAAAGGGTATAATTAGAGTGCCGACGTTTTACTCTGAGCTTTAGCATAATGAAATGGTAGACTTGTGTGGTGAAAGAGGCGTGATGCTTTGCAGAGAAAGACTGAAAATGAAGATACGTTCATCAAAGAAAACGTGTTATTTTCCAATTGACAATAACTTTATCACTTATTAAGCAACACATTCGTGTACTTTTTTAATTTCAAGTATAAATTGGATTATAAAAATTGGATATAAAAGGTCGTAAAAACTATGATTTTAAAGAATGTGCACAAGAAAGCAAATGTTTTTATTCAAAATGGACTAGGATCTGTCACAACGTGATTTACTTTTTGGGTTCGACTCCCAACAAAAAAAAGTTGCACGCAGAACATGATAGCAGGGAATTGTTGTTATCCTAAGAGCAGAGAGATGGCTAAGAGGATGGATAAGAGCGGACCTAAACGGCAGTAAAATGGCCAAAAAATGAATTTAAATCTAGAAAGAGAGCACAAAGATATATTAGAATACGTTTTTAGTTCTCTTGCTAGATATATAGTAAAAAAGCACATTCGAGCTCTTTCACTCACTTAGACATGAAGAGGGAAAACGAAGAGATTGAAATGAGAGGAAGAGATGGAAAGTTTTTGCTGGATCAACAAAAACCTCTGTCTCAGACTCCGTCACGCACCGTAATCTTCTCCCTTTGTCTCCTTTCATTTCTCATCCTTTTCTTCCTCTCACGAAGTCCAGACAGAAACGACGACGACTACACTATAATGATGAGGATGATGGTGAAAGTAGGAGAAAAGCAACCCTTTTGCTTTCTCTTCATAAATTTCGTATTATATTACGTATTAAAAGCAGGATAGCTAACAAGGGCTTGGAAGAGGTACCACCCAACTTGCCAGAAGCATGCTTGCCATTGCCTTCAAAATGTGGATTTTCCCTTGGAATATAAAATGTGTCCATCCTTCCTCGTGTCGTTCTTGTATTTCAACTGGGTTTCCTCTCTTTCGTCACTATGTCAAAATACATTTGCCAGGGCTTCTAAGAAAATATCGAAAGTTTTTATTTTTGAAGACATTGAGACATACAAAGAGAAGAAAAAATTAAAGAATAAAAAATTGTTAAGCTTTTTGTCGTTGTCTAAATATTTATGACACGCATTTGAATTTATTACACAACAACTGTGAATCTCGCTGTAACTTTCCTAGTCGTAAGTAAGTCGTTATATTTTCTTTTGGAAAAAGTCATATAAAAATAAGACGTCTCATCAAATGTCTGACAGTGAATGATGTAATACGTATTTAACTAGCTTTTCTTCTTCAATATCCTTTTTTACTTTCTACAGCAGCACAAATTTGTAAAGCATGACTTTAGCAGAAATAAAACGAGGGATGCAAGATTGCAAAAAACGCTTTGCATTATTATGTAATGTATATGTATAGCAAGTGGAGCTGCCGCTTGAGCCGTATAGTTCCAAGAAAAGGATCGTCGCTATTATGTAACATGGAATGGAGTAAAATAACGAGAAAGCTTTTCGATAAGTCCGAGGAGAGCACTAGCCCAAAGCACAATGAGCACATAAAAACTCTCCTTTTTTCTTGTATTTTCTGTTGCTTTTTTGATGTAATGCACTACATTTGCTTATTTTCTCCGTGCCCCTTGTGCCCTGCCACTATGTCTATTTGTTTGTGAATGATGGGGAGACGTCAGCAATCTTTGAGTAGAAACTGGAGAAAAAAATAAGCAGCAGCCTCAATGACCCGAGCAATGGCACGCTCATATTCATTTTTCCCATCAGTTGTGTACTCATAAATTGCTGAAGTGCAAGGCAGGAAGTCTCATCTAATGCTCAGAGAAACACAGCCTTTCATGTGAGTGGTGTAACGGGCAAGGAAATAGAGAAAAGTTGCCGTTAAAGCTTTTTTATGGAACAAAGTTGCTGTATTTCTGAAGTTTTTTTTTCATTCAGGGGCATTCCCATTGTCGATAAATGTGATGATGTTATAAAATAAAAATAGGCTCTCTCAGTTAAAACAGACAAGTGCAGATGCATTACGGAGGGAACAGGGTACATTTCATAACGAGATGGTCATCATGTTATGTAATAGCAACAACAACAGCAACGTATTCAGTCAACCGAGGCAGAATATTACTCTGCCTGGGCTTTTCTTCTTCCTCTCTCTTTGAAGCAGATTTAGTAACAGAGAAGTTGTACAATAAACTATTTCTCTCTCCATTTGTTTCGTCCATTTTCAATGAAAATGGGAAAATACTTTCTAATAAAAACACTGTAAACACGTAAAAACAAAACTTGTCCACTATTTCATTTTCCCAGAAAAAAACAAGCTTACAAGAGATCTAAACTGAAAAGTGGGAAAGTTTTAGTTCTTTGGGAAATGAACTTGTTTAAAAATATGCGGGAATTATGAAAAATCTAAAATTTACTAATGCAAGTCCTATTAGGTTTCAAGTTTTAACACGAGAAAAGGGTATTTTCATATTTTGTACTTAAAGTATCAGCTATTTGAGGGATTGACAAACTCCAGCTTGGCTAACAATGAAAACGGATGAGAAAAATAAACGTTATGCACGAAGAGCTTCTGCTTCTTGGAAGCTTCTTATATTTGTCATTTTTCTTTTCAATTCTGACAAAAAATCGACTTTTTTGGAATATAATATATTTTCATATTTGATACAATGAGGAAATATATAACTTGAGAAGTATTATATTTAATAATATGCAGTTATCTCCAAAAAGTTTGAAAAATCTAGAGCAAGTTGTCCCTTTTGTTCTTGTTCTTCTTGTTTGTTGATAAAGAAAGGAGAAAGTCTAATGTTAGACTGACGGGAAAAGCCCTCATGTCACAATAATGCAAAGAAAAAGATGTTACATTTTCTGTTGTCTTTTCAAGTAAAAAAGTAAATATAGTCCTGATCCTTATTATTTCATGTATGTATATGACATACTTACGTAAAAACAAGTTGGAAAGGGTAAAAACCAATCATTATCATCCGTATAAAGTTTCAAGAGAAAGTTATGCAAGAACCCATTTACGAGCTTTCTCCGTTTTCGTATTGTATTGAATAACAAAAGGGAATAATACGGGAAAATGAAAGATGTATTTTGTGAATTTTGTGTACTTTGAAACTTCTCAGTGATTTTACTATTATGCTTTTAAAAGTACAAAAGCGTAGAGGATAAGTGAAAAGAGATAAAACAAAAAGACGGCGTTAAAGCAAGCGGATAAAAAAGTTTATTTCTTGTGTGATTGTTCTCGAGAGCTTGTTTGATGTTTCAAGAATAAGCAAATCTAGTCAAAACGCAAAAAACTTTGTAGTCCTGCATCGCAAAACAAGTGCAAAAAACAATGCATCATCCAGAAACTAAATTACTAAAGTAAAGTAGCTGTTGATAGTGATAATGATGGTAATATTGCGCAAGTAAAACTGAGAAATGACGCATTCAAAAAGATTTTCGGAAGTTACACAGGCATTTCAGAAGCTTGCAGGCAGCTTCTATTGTCCATCGTTTAATTTTACGTATAAAATTAAAGAGTAATTTTATTTCTTAAAGTTGCATAACATTACGTTACGTAATCTGCATTGTACCTGTTTCAAAATACTAATTTTGCTTTATTCATCAATGGCTTAGATTTAGCTTGAATTGTATCAGCAACAAATGGCAAAAAATTATCTTGTAAAGTTACACAACAAAAGACATCTCTGCCTTCACGTATCCTTTTTTATCTTCATTGTTACGAATTTTGTTTAAGCTTGTAAGGACAGCTTTTGCAAAAAAAGGACATAAATGAGCAGATTTTATTAGTAAATCTTTTCTCATTTTGCAATGATATTACGCAACATATTTCATAAAAGATGCTTAATATCAGCCAGAAGCACTGCTGTTCACTTCGTTTTGATTAAATCCTTTCCTTGTCTCTTTTTACATCGCTTGTCGTCGTCTAAATCTGTGACGGACACAATGCAATATCAATAGAATGGAGGTTTTTATGAAAAGAAATTTGTTAATTACACAACCATTCTTATTTTGCTTCGGTTCCTTCCTGGATTTATTCAAAATTTGAATATCTTTTATATTTTATTCATTGTGTAGCAGTTGACGAACTAGAAAAGTCAACGGTGAGTCTATTTTTCATAAAAATGCCAATCTTGTAATCTTGTGAGTTTTAAGAGATTATGTCCTAAACTGAGCTTTTCCATTTTGCCTAATTGAAGAAAGTTTTCCAAGCAGTTTTTACGATTCATTTTATTTTGATTACCTAAAAAATATGCGATTTAGTATTTCTTTGAGAATTATTAAGCTAAAAATTGATTTTTCTGGCTTTATTTCAATTTGCTAATAGGAATATGTGAAGGATGATAAACCAATTTATCTTTCTTTCACTTCAAAGAAAAGGTAGATCTAGATAGATAATTTTATATGTTTTCGTAATCAATTGTTTTCCGGATTCTGGAAAAAGATGAAAAATAATTAAATGGCCGATGTTTTTAATACGTTTTGTAAATATTAATTGAAAAGTTGTAGAAAATTATGCTCTATTTACAGTTTTATTTCCAGAGAAGTTTTTGCAAGTAAGCTTTGTGCTTACGATTAAAATTGCAATGCAAAGTTAATTAATTATTCTTCGAAAGTTCACAAAACGGAATCCCTACAAAATCGCCCCCAACAATTTCCGCATTTCCAAAACTTTCCACGTGTAAAGTTACCCAAAAGCAGAATTACGATATAAACAGAAACTTTTTCATAATTATTTATTAAAAATGCGGGAGTGAGATCTGAGAACCATTTAACCACCCAGTTTATAATTCATTGGAATTACCAAATTCAAAATAAAGGGGAAAGACACGTGTAATAAAATGAAAGTCAATGTGTATTGAATTTTATGTTGATTAGTCGTTAAAGTATGTTTTCTATTGTTTCATTCAATTCATCTATTTTCGATTATTTCGGTGCAGTGCTGTGGAATAATGAAATGGGAGGAACACAACTGAGGATTATTGAGGAGTAGACAAGAGGGAACCAAAAAACAATGCCCCGTTGGTGGCAAAAATCATTTGATTTATGAAAAGATATTTCTTAAGAGCATACTTATCAGCACGTGAATTATGAATATGGAAATGTAAAGTATATGAAGAAGGGTTTGTTCAACTTTTAAGCAGTCCATTCATTGAGAGATAAAATGTAATGGGGGACTTCTCCGTATTTACTCATTTCAAAAAGCCCTGCAAGCACTTGAGTGTATTAAAAAGTGTTCACATAATCTCATTACAAACAACTTTGTAGCATTAAATTGTAAAAATTGTAGCATAACCCAGTCATTTTTTACTCTGGGAGTATCATTTCAAGCGTTGCATTTATACTAACCCCATTTCTACTTTCCCACGTTATTTCGTAAAGCTTTTGTGAAAGCAATGACGCAATATTTATCATAACAATAATTGCAAATGTTTTTGCAAACTTGCGAAATACGTATGTTTACGTAACTGGGCTGTCTTTTTTGTCTACTTTGTAAGGTATTACAACACATTGAGCAGACGAATAACGTTTTTTTTTCCAGAAACAAACGCATTTTTCTTTATTTTGCAAATGTATGTGTTCTTTTTGTGTGAAGCATCTGTTGTCATTGTTTTTAGCTCTTTTTGTTCCAATCCCAATCATCCAACAGAATGACAAGAGAAAGGAAAGTGAAAGTAGAAATATTTATAAATTTCGGGTCGTCTGGCTTTCCAATTCTGGAGTTTTTACCCTCAACTAATGACCTCCATGTTTAAGCAGTGCAAATAGCCCTTTTCCATTCCGTCTTTCCATACTGAACGTATAACTGGTACACACCAAAGTTAGTGAAAGTTGGGAGGCTATTTTGAAGGGAAATAATTTGCTATAGCTGAAAATAGTGAAAAGACGTGAATCATTAGAAGTCTGTAGAAGCAAGGTTCAGATGAAAATGTACAGCCCTGCTAAAATAATGATATACATTGAGCTTTCTCCATTGCATGTAGCTAGTTTATACGGATCATATAATTTGAATTGGTAGAAAGGAGTTAGGAAGACTAGCGAATCTGTGTAATGTAATGAAAATCCAGTCCGGGATGTATGTACTACACTGGGATTGTTGTCGGAGACAAGGCTTTGTGTCCTCTGTCGCTTGTCATTCACTCACATAAGAAACGAAGATAAAAAGAGAATGGGGAAGAGAGTAGGTCACTGTAATTTTAGCTCACAGATCATTTCATCAATCCATTTCACCCGCTACAACATGCCAAATACTTTCCAATCCCGCCCAACTCTCTGTCTCTGTCCCTGCGCAAAAATTATTTCGTGGACAGCGGCGATTTTTAATAAATTTCCTTTTTCCAAATTCATATCTTTTTCTACGTATTTTTAAGCTTTAGTTATGCCCCACTTTTAGATAAAAATGATTCTTGGAAATCAGCCTGAAAGCATACGAGATACTACAAAGTAGTGCTGTCGGTTTATTTTGTAAATAAAATTTCTAATCCTTAAATGAAACTCAAACTTTACCAATCCATACTTATTTACAACAAGCATATTTTTACATAATATTATGTTGTTCACATCTATTGCTAATGATACCGTTATCCAATTATCGTTTTGCATTAATAAGTTCAAGATGTTTTCACCAAGTTGCCTAAACGACAAAAAATCATAAGTCAAACGCTGTAAGTTGACTTCAGTAGAATTTTTTGAAAAAAAGTTCGGGACGAAAAAACACGATTAAATATGCATTTAACATTTAACCAAGCATATTACGTCCCGAACTTTTTTTCAAAAAATTCTACTGAAGTCAACTTACAGCGTTTGACTTATGATTTTTTGTCGTTTAGGCAACTTGGTTTTCACAAACTTCAACTTGAATACAATTTTTAAAAACATGTTTACGAGTTGTGTTTATTATGTTTAGAATTTGAATAGAATCGTCAAAGTGGATATTTCCTCGATTTATCATTATACACATATTCATTAAATCTGGAAACTTTCTGGAAAAGAATTTACACTTGTTGGCTATTTTTAATAAGCTTTTTTAAGCGCATGAAAATAAAATTCCAATGAATACTCATCACCTTGAGCTGCTACTTATCTACGAAAAATGCAATTGAAAGTTTTTCCTGCTGCCCACACAAAAATGGAATTCCTAAAAATATATATGACGTATTTTTGAAAATATAATTTAAAAGACTTCTTCTTTAAATCCACTGAAAGATAAACTTATGGTCAGAGAGGAATCTATGATAATATAGTGATGCAAAAAGGATAATAATAGATAATAACTGGTATAATAGTAAAAAGTTGTGCAATATCTGCTGCATAAAACTTTTTTCCTTTCACTCATTTCGCGGGACGGGAGAGCTTTAAGCTTCAAACCTGACAGTAGCCAGACAAAAAAATTTTGACAAAAACGAAAACTTTTTGTATGATGACGACGTGTTCATATTTAATACGGTAAAGCCATATCATTTTCATACTTTGTCTTACTTCTTTCTCCCTCTGGTAGGTAGGTTGAATGGAAGAATAAAACCGTTATTTTAAGGATTTCTTGGAAAAGAGAGAAAGTGAGCATCATCATCATCCTTGCTGCAATTTCCTTTATTGCATTCAACTAGAGAAAGTACCTCTGCCGTATTTTCTCAATATTCTTTTCTGTCCTGTGGTGCTATTTTGCATTATTTTATAGCGCAATCACCCACACTCCTTTTTTAGTTTAGCTGTATTCAGATAGATCTTATATGCAGTAATAAGTTGGCCATCATGCATGCTTTCTCCTCCCAAATAATAAAAAAGGAGTACAAAGATGATGATAATGATGAGAAAGCTGCTGCTGCTTCTTACTCTGGAGCCCAACTTTTCGTGCAGTTTATGGCGTAAACACAGCTGCCAAGGGAAATGTTTTTGCTTCATGTCCTATTTTCCTCCACATAAGACTTTTATAAGGATCTAAGGGAAAATAAAAGACGTAAAAATTGTATTTTTCAACGAGTCCAAAAAACCCTTTGAAAAAAAGCAGAAGTTTTGTGAGTGGCAGTTGTCGTGCTATTTTTTAGAATGAATAAAATGCCAAAGTTGGGAAAGTAAACAACACGACTATGCGCATAACATTTAGGGATGTGCCCTTCAAACAAATTTCGGAACAAAATCATACGGGTACTTATGAACTTAAGATCTTCAGGACACTTTTCACTTTCTGCATTAATATCCTTTTTTGTTTGAATTTTTATCTTGTAAAGCAAGTGTTGTTCAGCTCTAAGCATTTCTCTCTTCATATAATCACTCACCATCACCTCTCCTGCTGCTTTCAGAGAAACCTGCTCTGTTTGCCACTCTATGTTTCAGTGTTTTAAACGTGAAGGACCTTTAGGATTTATTGTAATGGTTATACAATTCCAAGGAATTGTGCCAAAAAAATTTGCTTTCATAAAAAGGGGTTTGGGTTCCTTCCGAAGGGAGCCAAAGTTGGGGAAACCTGCCCATCAAAAATAAATTTCTGACGGGAAATTGAAGATGTCTAGTAAAGTTTTTAGTGTCAGGGAGGATGAATGGCACTGCTTGTTCATAATTATTGTAATAATAATTTTATAAAATAAAGCTGGAAGGTAGACTTGAATAGATTTGGATTTTTCACTGCAAGACAAAGGTAGGTAGGTATAAGTATGCATCATAAAGTATAAGCGATGATGATGATGACCCAATTCTAGACTTTTGATAATTAATTATGTTACAAAAAAACAAGATTTCTTTCCGACTATGAAAGGAAAATCAATTTACCTGTCTTGTAAACTAATATTAATTGAGAAATCACATTTGTAATTTTATACAACTATGAAAGCCAACTCAGGAAACTTCTTTTAGAAATGTTTATCTTGTTAAACATAATATTTCACGTAATTTCATAATATTGATGCAGGAAATACAGAGTGTATTATATATTAAGTAATAATCCTCCACCTGATAATTATTTAGCGTTTTTAAAATAAGTTGGGGATAATAAACAGAAAAATAGATGGTTGTTAAGTGTAATACGGGTTAATCATTTGTGTCTTACTTAACAATTTCATTTGAAAGGGTAATGGACGGGTATTACCAGATTTTTTTATAAAAGAGAAGCTCATTCAGGATTAAATTACATTAATACACTGTGTTGTGGATAAATTGGTGTGTGCTGGAAACAGATAAGCTAGGTTTTACTATCAACTTTATCTGCTTTTGATTCTCTATTCCCAGTGGATTCTACGAACAAAAACAAGATACAACAGAAACCAATGAAAGCTTTTACAGGAAATGATGAGAAGAGTTCAAAGTACCTTTTACTTTGATACCTCATTAATTAATAGATAATGAAATTTTGACAGGGAATATAGATAAAATGGGATTATACGTAAACGATTTGATATTTGAATGGAAATATGGTTGATCTACTGTACAATATTCTACCCAAAATAATTTATAATATTTATTGAACTATAAAAATTGCAAAATTAACACCGGATTTTATAAAGACGAAAGAAAAGCTAAATAATTTAAAGTGGTACATCTTCCTTTTTTTCTCCAGCTTTTTAGCTCTTTTATCAGCTAGACAAAAGCAAAGAAATTGCATTTTGGAAGGACTTCTACAGAAAGAGAAGGAAAGTAGAAATTAATGAAGAAAGTTTTGGATATTTCATTCCAGCTTTTTTAAACATTTTTTAATAAGTTGACTTTGCAAGGGTAGTCAAACTTTGCATTTTTCATTCAGACTTTTCCTTTATCTGTTCCCCTGTTTAATTTCGGCTTTGTCCCAAATGATTTTTGAACATATGTCAATCTATTTCATTGCTTTGTAGTTGTTTCTTAACTGTTGAGTAAATTAAAATTAAAAACTGAAGGGTCAACAGCTCAAGCAGATAGTTTGTTGGAAACTTTGGTTTGGACTAAGCCTTTCTGAATCCTTCAAGGTGGAAGCTCCTCTCACCCTTGAGATTAGCCCTTATTAGTAGAAAGAAAATTAAGCGGATTGAAATTACAGAAGTTTTCATAAGCCTTGCAAGTGGGTGGGCTGGAATTTAATTACAGGTGGGATGTGGAGAGTCTTGGGAAGATTGAATAATTAAATTTAATAAGATAAGATAGCATGTTTTCCCTAATTTCAATTTGAGCTACTTCTCTTACATGGATTAAATATCGTGGTTTAATTCGTTGAAATTTGAGTAATTACTTAGGATTAAAAACACTCTGCTTTCAACACGAAATTGGAATAATATCGTGGTGTGATGTAATCTAAGCTTATTCAAAGAATGTGAAATGCTCTGAATCCGCAATCGTATTATTACATAACAGCAAAACATCATTGAATATGTTGTTTGTTTTGCTACAATGTTAAACAGAAAGCGTTGTTTTTCATCATTACGCAAGTTAAAACCTTTTAAATCTTGAAAATACATTTATTCTTTTAGATTTCATGAGATTAAGAATGCAGTTCCATTTTAAAGCTTCTCTTCACTTCGTTAAAACTTTTGAAATGTGTTTGCGGAAAGGAATACATTAGGAAGTTGTTGGCAATATTTCAAGAAATGGAATGTCATACAATTTAAAACTATTTCAGTAAATATTTTCGAGTCCGTTCCGTACCTGCGTAGTCGCCTTCCTTTTCTTTTTTCTAAAGAATTCCCTTCTGTGGAAGGGATCAAGTCAACCTTCGGGGTTTCTTGGACTGGAGACAAAAAACTTCAACTGCAGTTCCCTCCTTACTTCCTGGAAGTTTTGTTGTGAAGAAATAACGCATAATCTGTTGAAAGAAGTTTAAACGCCTTTTTTAAAAAGTGATGATGGAAATTTCTTCACAGATGCATTTTATGCCGGGTTGATAAGACTTTTGCTCACTCAACTACAAAAACATCAGATTAGAGAAAGCATAACGGAGAAATCCAAGCTTACCCAGCTTTTTCAATGCTGAGTAGAGAGCAGCTTTAGAGTTTTATTCAAGTGTGGCTTAAATCAATAAAACTTTTTTCCATAGCGAAGCATGATATGAAACTTGAAACTAAGAAATGGAATACAGCAATGAAAAGGGTAATGACACCAAGGCAGGTACACAAACTTATTGGCAATTACTATTTTCAAACAAATTTTTATACTATTGGATGCCATGTGAACATTTTTATTGAGAAATAATTCGGGAAATTTAATAAGATTATACTTTGAACTGTCAATTGAGCTGTTGTAAAAGTTTTACAATTATAATTACAAATTTAAAATAAACTCTTTTGGGGAAAGGCTTTGGTGATGTAATTTATATACAGATTAATACGCTTTGAGGAGGTGTCTGGATTGATTTTAAAGTGCAAATTGAAAAAGTGCCATTTAAAATTGCAAAATTTCTACTCCTTTCCACCTACGAAATAATTTACTGCTGATGATGAGATAATTTTAATCTTGAGTTCCTTCATCACCACCTTTCCCTTCACCACGTGACACACATCAAGTCGGGTGAGAAGTGAGCAGATGGCCACCCCCAAAGCGGTCTTTTCTCATATCATGAATTTATTCATTAGAAAGCTAAAGCGGAAGGAATTGGGATTTACTTTTACATAAGACAAGAACTCCTTTCACAGTATGGAAGAGAAGGATCAGGGCTTCCTCCCACCTCCCGCATATCTTCTTCCAGACTTCAAAACCTGTCATATTTTCCAAAAAATCTAATCTTATGTACTTACTACTTACCATTTACAATTTTCTTCAAGGCTTACCTCAACAAACTGATAATCTGGTGAAATGTTGAAGCTCTACAAGAGTAGGGGAAAGAAGAAATTGAAAATTGCGTAGGTAGGTCATGTCATATACTCGCATTTCTTCTCTGGGAACATTTCCTTTACTGTATTAAACCAGGGGAGAGCTTTTACAGAATTTTAAATGCTCTTTTTCTCAATCTTTAATTCAACAGGGAGTTTAAAGAGTGTGGAAAGTTGAAATATATGATTTCCTGCATTTTCTTTCCAGACCTTCCAGCTGCTCTGTCATCTCCCACACTGTCCTCACCCCAGCAATTACTTAAAAGAGTTTTTATAAAGAATTTAAGCTTGTTAAAAAACTTATTATATGGAAAAGTAGGTTTTGGCGTTAAAACACCTTAACTATTGTAAGTAGTTATCTTGGGTTATCAATGAACTGTAACAAGGTATCGTTCGATGTTTAACTATATGACC